>JAUJEN010000031.1:0-44857 GCA_030448925.1 Citrus cavaleriei
CTAGTTACGATGCTAAGGTTAATCCGATTCATTTCTTTTCACCTGCAGCATCAAAATCGGGTAGGCTAGCCTTGGGGAGGCTGTTCACCTCATTGACCCGGAATGGGGCTGTGACTATGGGCCTGTGTGCTGTGGGCCAGGCCACGGCACAGTCACACCCAAAAATAGCTACTGGTCCCGGCCCTCAAGTTCGTCTCACTGCAAAAATGCCCAAAACTGGGTGGGCTATAGCTCTGGGAGACATGTCTGGGTCTCGGACCTGGAATGGGGGCCACAGATTAAGGGGACTCAGGTGCTAAAATAGGCTGCACCGCGCCCAAAAAGGCCAAGGTCCATCCCCAAGTTCGTTCACGTAAAATGCCTAAAACGTCACTAGCCTGGGGAGTGGCTGGGCTGCTCATCCGCTGGATCGAATGAAGTTGACTTGTAGGGGCCTCCGTGCTGGGGGCTAGGCCATGGCACTGCCGCCATTTACAACAGCGCCCAAAGGTCGCGGCCCCTGCCCGTTCGCCAAAATGCTCTACAAACGGTGGGGTTACAGTCAGAGATAAGTTCGTCTGCTGATTCGAATGGGGGCAGACTTTCCGAGGGGCCTCCGTAGACAAAAGGGGTTGCCTCGGCACCGCCGCCAGGGCTGGGCACCAAGGTCCGCCCCTGCTCAACCGCCGCAAAATGCCCAAAAACGGGTGGGTTATACTGGGGGAGTGGTTCGGCCAAGTTCGCCCGCCGGATTCGGAATGGGGCGATATTGCGAGGGGCTCCAGCAAAATAGGCCGCGATACCGTTGCTGCCCAGAAATAAGCGTCAAGGTCCGCCCCTGCTCGTCCGCTGCAAAATGCCTAAAACGGTGGGCTATAGCTCGGGGAGGCCGCGTTCTTTCCGCCGACTCGAATAGCTGGGATTTTACGAGGTCTCTCAGAAGCAAAGCGGCCGCGAGCACTGCCGCCGCGCTTAAAATAAGCGCTGAAGGTCTGCCCCAAGTTTGCCCGCTGCGAACGCTTAAAACGCGCATAGCCAGAGGGCAGCCAACTTTGCCCTCACTGGACTCGGAATGGGGGCAGACTTTGCGAGGGCCCTCCGTGTGACAAAAATAGGCCGCGGGCACCGCCGCGCCCAAAAAGGCACCAAGTTCTGCCTCAAGCTCACTGCAAAATGCCTAAAACGGGTGGCTATAGCCTTGGGGAGGGCTGGGCTGCCTGTCCGCCGGATTCGGAATGGGGGCTAGATATTGCAGGGGCCTGTAGGCAAATAGGTCATGGACACTGCTGCCCCAGAACAGCTGGGAGGTCCGGGCTCCCTGTTCGTCCGTCACGCAAAATGCCTAAAAACGGTGGGCTACAGCCTCTGGGGAGGATATGTTCGCCCTACTGACTCAACAGGCCAGATTTTCCAAGGGGCCTCGGTGCCAAAATAGGTCACGGCACCACCGGCCAAAAATGTGCTCGGGCTGGGTCTGGTCCCCAAGTTCGTCTCACTGCGAAAATGCCCAAAACGGGCGGCTATAGCCTGGGGAGGCTGGCCAAGTCTGTCCGCCGACTTGAATGGGCCAGATTCTCAGGGCCTGGCACAGGGCCGGGCGCCACTGCCGCCCAAAATAAGCCACCAAGGCTCCGGCCCCAAGTTCGTCCGCCTGCAAAATGCCCAAAAACTAAAGTGGTTATAGCTCGGGGAGGTGGCTGGCTGCTCATCCGGCTGGACTGAATGGGGCCAGACTTTGCGTAGGGGCCTCCAGCTGTGGCCGCGGCACTGCCGCTGCCTAGAAATAAGCAATCGGGTCCTGCCCCCAAGTTCGTCTCAACAATAAGAAAATGCCCAAAATCCATGTGGCTATACCGGGGAGTATTGGCCAAGTTCGTCTACCGGACTTTGAATGGGGCCAGACTTCTGCGAAAATGCACCAAAATAGTCACTAACGCTGTTCAAAAATAAGCGCCCGGTTGTCCTGCCTCAAGTTCGTCTTCGCCCCAAAATGCCCAAAAACGGGCGCGGCTATAGCCTCGGGGAGAATGGCCATGTTCGTCCGCTGACCCGGAATGGGGCCAGGTTTGCGAAAGGCCTGTGCTAAAATAGCAGTGGTGCTGCCGCTCAAGGTGCCGGGCCCCAAGTTCGGCCCGCCACGTAAAATGCCCAAAAACGGGTGGCTTATAGCTTCCTGGGAGTGGGTTGGCCAGTTCGTCTGCCGGACTTTGACCGGGGCTGTGACTTTTAGGGCCTCCGCGGCATTAAAATAGCGGGCACTGCCGCTCCCAAAAATAAGCGCCTCGGCGTCCCTTCCCAAGTTCGCTCGCCCCAGAAATGCCCAAAAACGGTGGGTTTACAGCCTTGGCCCAGGTTTCGGCCATGTTCGTCACTGGACTCCGGAATGGGGCCAGAGTTTCATGAAGGCCTCCGTGGTGCTGGGGGCATGCCGCTTTCAAAAATGAGCGCTCAAGGTGCCGCCCCTAAGTTCGGGTCTGGCCGCAAAATGCTCAAAACGGGGTGGGCGAATGGGAGGCTGCCTGTCCGGCGGACTCAGAATGGGGCCAGACTTTGCGAGGGGCCTCCGTGTGCCAAAATTAGGCCGCGGGCACTGCCGCGCCCAAAAATAAGCACCCGAAGGTCCCGTCCCCAAGCCTGCCCTCACGAAATGGCTGAAACGGGTGGCTATAGCTACGGGGGAGTGGCTGTTTACCTACTGACTGAATGGGGCCAAACTTTATGAGGGGCCTGGTGCCAAAATAGGCCAGGCACTGCCGCTGCCCAAAAATAAGGGCCCAAGTTCTGTCCCCAAGTTCGTCCACTGCAAAAATGCCCAATAAACGGGTGGGCTATAGCTGGGAGGGGTTCAAGTTCGGGTCCACGGATTCTCGGAACGGGGCAGATTTTGGCGAGGGGCCTTCAAAGGGGGTCTAGGGGCTGCTGGCACTGCCGCTGGGCCAAAATAAGTGTCTGGTCCCGGCCTCAAGTTCGTCTCACACAGAAATGCCTAAAACGGGCGGGTTATAGCCTTCGAGGGGAGGGTTGGCTAAGTTCATTGACTCGGAAGGCCACCCTATGTAGGGGCCTCCATGTGCTGGGGTGGGAATAGGCTGCGGACACTGTTGCACGCAAGCTCGGCGGTCCCGCCCCCAAGTTCGTCTGGCCGCAAAATGTCTAAAACTATGGCTATAGCCTTGGGGGTGGCTGGCTGTCTGTCTGGCTGACTCGGAATGGGGGTGCATTTTACGAGGGCCTTCTGGTGCTGGGACAGCTGTGGTACGCCTCACGCTCAAGTTCCTGCCCCAAGTTCGTCTGCAAAATGCCCAGGTGCTATACTGGGAGGGAGCACCATTGACTTTTGAATGGGGCTAGATTTTGCAAAGGGTTTCAAGGTTAAAATAGGGGGGTTGCTGGCACTGCCCTCGCCTAAAATAAGCACCATCCCTGCCCCTAGTTCATTCGCCACAAAATGCCTAAAAAATTCATGGCTATGTACTGGGAGGGTTTGCCGGAAACTGGCCCACGGACTCTAACGGGCCAGACTTTTATGTAGGGGCTCATGTGTGCTAAAATAGTCATGGACGCCGCTGGGCGCCTAATAATAAGCGCCTCAAGGTCCTGTCCCTGTTCACTGCCACAAAATGCCTAAAAACGGCGCGGCTATAGCCTCTGGGAGTGGATGGCTGGCTCGTCTGGCCGATTCGGAATGGGGCCAGACTTGCGTAGGGGCCCGTGCCAAAAGTCCACGCACTGCCGCCTACAACAAGTTCAAGGTCCCGCCTCTGGGCAAGCTCGTCTCACTGCAGAAAAATGCCCAAAAAATCCAAAGTGGTTATAAATGGGGAAGGGGAGCACAAGCTGTCTGGCCGGACTCTTGGGAATGGGGCAGATTATGTAGGGGCCTCCAGCAATAAAGGCGCACCGGCTTGCACAACAGCGCCCGGCTGGTCCTGTCCCCAAGTTCATCTCACTGCAAAATGCCCAAAAACGGTGGTTTATATCCTTGGGGTGGGCTACGTTCATCCGCCGGACCTGGAATGGGGCAGACTGCGGGGCCTGTGCTGTGGGCTGCCGCGGGGCACTGTCCGCGCTCAAGGTCCTGTCCCCAAAGGGTCTCACGAAAAATGCCCAAACGGGTGGCTATACTGGGGAGTGGCTGGCCAAGTTAGTCCGCCGGACCTGAATGGGGCCCAGACTTTATGGGCCCTTGCAGCAACATAGGCCATGGGCAACAGCCACATCAAGCACAAAATAAGCTACCAACTCATTCCCCAAGTTCACGAAAATGCCCAAAAACGGGTGGGCGAGGCCTTGGGAGGCTGGCTGTTCGGTCGGACTCTAATGGCTGACCTGAATGGGCGCGACGCAGGCCTGCTGGGTACAAAATAGGGCCATGGCACTGCCCCGCAGGTCCAAAATAAGGGTGGGTTAATCTGTTCGCCCCCCTGACCCGGAACGGGGCCAGACTTGCGTAAAGTGAAGGGCTATCTACAAAAATGCCCAAAAATCCAAAGCGGTTATAGCCTGGGGAGTTCACTGGTTTGTAGCCTGTGGTGGTTCACATTCTGCTGCGCAATGGGCCAGAAGTTCACGAAAATTTCAGGGGTAGCCTTGGGGAGGCATGGTGCCAGACTGGGGGCCAGGCCGCTGACGCTGTCACCAGGCCTCAATACAGCACTGTCCGCCCCAAGTTCATCTGCCAAAATGCCCAAAAACGGTGGGCTATAGCCTGGGGAGGGGCCAAGTTCGTCTCACTGACCTGAATGGGGCTGCAGACTTCTAGGGTCATGCTCCACAGGTGTCTCAAGCTGTAAAGTCCACTGCATAGTTCGGGGAGGGCTGTCACACGACAACAGTTAATGGGGCTGAAAGGTCCCAGGCCTGGGCTCTCCTCGGCCTAAGGTCTGAAGCCGGCAGTCGGCCCAAAACGGTGGCTATAAATTGGGGGAAGGTTGGCTGTCTGTTCACGGATTTCTGAATGGGGCCAGACTGACTTTATGGTGGGCCTCCAGTTCTGCCACAAATGCCTGGGGCTAGGCGCGGCACCGCCAGAGGCCAAAATACGTGCACTGCCGCGCCCATAAATAAGCGTCCTGTCGCCCCAAGTTCGGTCACCGCAAATGCCCAAAACGGGTGGCCTATATAGCCTGGGGGAGGCTACAAGTTCATCCGTCCGACTGAATGTGGGGGGCGACTTTCTGCAGGCCTCCGGTGCTGGGCCTGCCGCTAAAGTTGCAATCGCCACACTGCTGTCCGTCTCAAGTCTGGTCTGGCCAAAAATGCCTAAAAACGTGGCTATACTGGGAGGGACGCTGTTGTCCGTCATTGGACTTAATACCCACTTTGATGTAGGGCCTTGTGCCAAATAGCTGGGCGGCACACAGCGCATCAAGGTCCTGCCCCCACAAAAATAAGCGCCGATGTCCTCATGCGCCCCCAATACTGTTCACCAAGGTCCCGTCCCTAGCATACCTGCCAATGCCCAAAAACTGGTGGCTATGTTCTTCACTGACCTGGGAGACTTCGCGAGGGACCTTGCCAAGTTCGTCCCGGTCTCGAAAATGCCCAAAAAATTCCTGCCAAGAACGCTTTCAGGCAGACTTTGCGAGGGGCCTCATGCAGTGCTGTGGGTTAGGGCCAGGTCATGGCACTGCCGCCTAAAATAAGCGCCTGGAAGGTTTGGCCCCTGTAAGTTCGTCACCGCAAAAATGCCCAAAAAATCGGTGGCCTATATCCTCTGGGGAGTGGCTGGCCAAGTTCATCCGCCACGGACTCCTGAATGGGGCCGATTTCTTGCAAGGGCCCGTAGCTAAAAATAGGCTGGCACTGCCGCCTGGAGCGTCCCGTCCCCAAGTTCAACAAAAAATGCCTAAAACCAAAGGCTATGTTTCAGCTGGGAGGGAAGGCCAAGTTAGTCCGCCGGACTCGGAATGGGCCTGGGATTTTATGTAGGGCCTCTACAGCTAAATATAGGCCAAGTGGGCACAGCTATCAAGCTAGACAAAAATAAGCCACCCAAGGTCCTGCCCCTGCCTGGCCCACGCAAAATGCCCAAAACGGGGCGCCAGCCTGGGAGGTGGGGCTAAGTTCGCCGGACTCGGAATGGGCCAGACTTTGAGAGGGCTCTGTAAGCTAAAATAGGTCATGGCACCGCCGCCCAAAAATGTCAAGCTCAAGGTCCCGGCCTCGCCCGCTCACGCAAAATGCCCAAAAACGGTGCGGGTTATAGCCTGGGAGGGCTGGCATACAAGTTCGTCCCTCCGGACCGGATCTTGAATGGGGGCCAGACTTTATGAAATGGGCCCGCGCAGGCGAATCATGGCCGCTGGCACCGCCCGCCTAAAATAAGCTACCAAAGGGCGTCTGCCCCCAAGTTCGTTTCGCACGCAAAATGCCCAAAAACGTAAGCGGTTATACTCGGCTACAGTTCGGTTCACCGACTGGAATACGACGGCCAGGGGGCCTCGTACAAAAATAGGTCAAGGGCGCTGGCACTACCCCGCCCAAAAATACGCTCAAGGTCCCGCCCCAAGTTCAGTCTGCCACAAAATGCTCAAAAACGGTGGCTATACTGGGAGCGGGCGGCCAAGCCCCATGTTCGTCCTGGCCCCTTCGATCGTGACAAAATGCCTGAACAGCAGACCATGGGAGGGGTTCTTCTGTGGAATAGGGAACAGCGTACCGTCGCTACCAAATATACGGCACTGCCGTCAAGCGTCTGGCCCCCAAGTTCGCCGAAAAATGCCCAAAAACGCGCTGGTTATAGCTGGGGAGTGGTTGAAGGCTAAGTTCGTCCGCCGGACTCGACCTTAATGGGGCCGCATTTTGCGAGGGGCCTCCCGTGGTGCAGGGAATAGTCATGGGGCGCTGCTGGCGCCTGTACCAAGCGCCCAAGGTCCTGCCTCAAGTTCGTCTGGTCACTTAAAATGCCTAAAACGCGGTTATAGCCTTGGGAGGGCTGGCTAAGTTCGTCCCGCCGGACTTTAATGAAGGGCAGATTGCAGGCTCCGTAGCCAAAAATAGGTGGCTAGCGCACTGGGCATCACCCGCCCAAAATATAAGCGCCCAAGGTCCCCCCCTAAGTTCTCACGCCACAAAATGCCTAAAAATCCAAAACTGAGGCTTTGGGGAGGGTTTCAAGCCTGTTCGTCTGGACTCTAATGGGGCCAGACTTTTATGGCGAGGGGTCATGCAGTGCTGTGCCATTTGGGGGAGGTCACGGCACTGCCGCCTAAAAAATAAGCCACTGGGTCCCGGCCTCTCAAGTTCATCTGCCAAAAATGCCCAAAACTGCTGGCTATAAATTAGGGGGAGGGCACTGGTTCACGTCCACCATAAATAAGGACGTGGAATGGGGCTGACTTTTAGGGCCCGTCATACAAAATAGTCTCACGCTGTTGGGCGCCCACACAAAAATAAGTGCCTGTCTCATTCCCAAGTTCATCTGGCCACAAAATGCCCAAAAACGATAGCCTGGGGAGGGTCAAGTTGGGTTCACTGACTCGAATGGGCCAGACTTGCAGGGTCTCCGTGGTGCTGTGGCCGAACAAGGGCGCACTGTCACGCCTAAAAATAAGTTTCCACGGTCCTGTCCCAAGTTCATGGCCGCAAAAATGCCCAAAACCATATAGCCTTCTGGGGGAGGTTTGCCAAGACTGTTCGTCCGCCGGACCTTGAATGGGGCCAGACTTTAGGGTCCTCCCAGCTGTAGGCCATGCCATTGCGCTGCCAGCGCCCAAAATAAGCCACTGGGTGCCACTGTCCCGTCCCCACGTTCATCTGCCACAACAATGCCCAAAACACGGGTGGGCTATAGCCTTGGGGGGAGGGCCTGGCCAAGTTCGTCGGCCGGACTCCGAATGGGTCCAGACTTTCATGAGGGGCTCATGGTGCTGTGGCCAGTCATGGCGCTGCTGCGCCCAATAATAAGCGCCCGAAGGTCCCGTCCCCAAGTTCATCTGCCACAAAAATGCCCAAAACGGGCTTATAGCCTGGGAGGGTTGCTCACAAGTTCGTCTGGACTCCTAATGGGGCCAGACTTACAGGGGCCTGCGAGGTCTGTGTGGGGCCAGGTGCGCCAGGGTCTGCTGGGCGCCCAATAATAAGCGCCAAGGTCCCGGCTCCCAAGTGGTCTTCATTCACACAAAATGTAAAAGTGTGGCCACGGGGAGGGTTTCGCTGTCACGTGCTGGACGGGAATGGGGCCACAACAAGTTTACAGGGGGGCTCATGGTGCCAAAATACACAAGGGCGCTCTACACACAAGAAGCCTAAAACGGGTGGCTATAGCTCGGGGGATACGTCTTTTGCGTAGGGGTTCCGTGCTGTGGGAAGTCCACGCGGCACTGCTCGCCCCAAGCTCGTCTGGGCCAGCAAAATGCCCAAAAACGGTTATAGCCTTGGGGGAAGTGGTTGGCTGCAAGTTTCGGGTCTCGCTGGATTCTCGGAATGGGGGCAGACTTGCGAGGGTCCTCCGCAGCCGTGGGGGCGCTGGGCACTGTCACGCCCAAAAAATAAGCTACGCCTGCCAATGTCCTGTCCCCAAGTTCGTCCGCCGCCGCAAAAATGCCCAAAAAACGGGTGGCCTATATCCTTGGGAGGGGGCTGGGCTGTTCATCCGCCGGACTGAATGCCAGACTGCAGTGGGCCTCCGTGGAAATAGTCATGGGCACTGCCGCTACGCCCGGGCTGTCCCGCCCCAAGTTCGTCTCTGGGCCCAAAAAATGCCCAAAAATCCAAAGCGGGTGGGCTATAGCCTGGGGAGGGACTGTTAGTCCGTCCGGACTGAATGGGCCCAGACTTTACAGGGCCTCAAACAACATAGGCCATGGACACAGCCAAGACAAAAATAAGCGCCGCCTCTCGGTCCCGTCCCCCAAGTTCGTCCGCCGCAAAAATGCCCAAAAACGGCTATAGCGCCTTGGGGAGGGCTGGCCAAGTTCGTCTCCCCGGACTCGGAATGGGGCTGCACTACATGTAGGCTCCGCGCATGTGTGAGGCAGGCCGCGGGCACTGCTGCCGCCCAAAATAAGTGCTCAAGGTCCTGGCCCCAAAGTTCGTCACGCAAAAATGCCCAAAAAAAGTGATAGCCTGGGAGGGCTGGCTGTTCGGTCCGCCGACTCGGAATGGGGGCCGACTTCATAGGCCTGTGCTGTGGGCTGTCATGCTGCGCTCAAGGCCTCCCGGCCCCAAGTCCCTGCGTGCCACCGCAAAAATGCTCCAAAAACTGTAAGACTTTATGGGCCCAAGCTACTTTGCCTCGCCTGCAAGGCCTCCGCTGCGGCGAGTCATGCCCAAGGTTCGTTCACTGCAAATGCCTAAAAAGTAAAGGGCTTATAAAATCGGGGGTGGGGGAGGAAGTTCGTCTACCGGACCCTAATGGGGGCCAGACCCACATTTGCGTAGGGGCTCAAGTGGTGCCAGGTAGGTCTGTCAAGGCGCCTAACAATAACAGCTCAAGGTCCCGCCCCAAGTTCATCTGCCACAAAATGCCTAAAACGGCTGGCTATAGTTCGGGAGGGTTACAAGTTCGTCTGGCCGGACTCGAATGGGGCCAGACTTTGCGTATGAGGCCCGTGGTGCCAAAGTCCACGGGCACTATAAATAAGTGCTCCAAGGTCCCGGCCCCCCGCCCGCCGTTCGGGTCTGGCCGCATCCTGGGCCAAATGCCTAAAAAAAAAAAAAAAAACTAAAGGGTTATAGGGGGGAAGGGGGGTTGGCCAAGTTCGGTCTCACCTCGAATGGGGCAGACTTTGCGTACAGGGGCCTGTGGTGCAAAAGGCTGGGCAATGGGCGCTCAAGGTCCTGTCACTGCTCGTCTGCCAAGTTCGTCCGCCAGAAATGCCTCAAAAATGCGGGTTTATATCATCTGGCTTCATCCGTTCATCCGCTGGACCTATAATGGGGCCGACTGCATTGCAAGGGGCCTCCAAAATAGTCAAGGCACTGCCGCCTACTCAAGGCGTCCTGGCCCCAAGTTCAGTCTCACGTAAAAATGCCCAAAACGGTGGGTATAGCCTCTGGGGAGTGGTTTGCTGGGGTTAGTCTCACGACTCCTGAATGGGGGCATCGACTTTATGGTGGGGCCTTGCCAGAAGAAATAGGCTTCAGTGGGCACAGCTGCCACACAAAAATAAGCTACCTGAAGGTCCCAAGGCCCCAAGTTCATCTCACACAAAATGCCTAAAAACTGGGCTATAGCCTAGGGGAGGGCTGGCTAAGTTCGTCTGGGCTGGACTCCTGAATGGGGCCAGACTTTGCGAGGGGCCTCCTGCAGCTGTAAAGTCCACGGGCACTGTCGCCGCTTAAAAATAAGGCTCAAGGTCCCGGCCCCCAAGTTCACGGCCAACAAAATGCCTAAAAAACGGGTATTAGCCTGGGGGAGCGGTTTGGCTGCCCTCGGTCTTCACGGACCCTGGAATGGGGCAGCAGACTTTTTAGGGGCTCATGGGTGGGCCTTGGGCTGGCATGCGCCTAATAACAGCTCAAGGTCCTGGCCCCCAAGTTCATTCTGCCACAAAATGCCTAAAAACGGGTATTATAGCCTTGGGAGTGGACAAGTGTCTCACTGACCCCTCGAATGGGGCCAGACTTACAAAACCACGGCACTGCCGCCTATACAACAGCTCAAGGTCCCGCCCCCAAGCTCACGTGAAAAAAAAAAACTTCAAGCTCGGGGAAGGATACAAGTTCGTCTCATTGACTCGAATGGTGGCTTAATGGGGCTTTGGCTTTATGAGGGTCCTCCTGTAGCCAAAATAGTGGGTTAGGGCGCGGGCATGCCGCGCCCAAAACAGCGCCTCTAAGTTCTTCGCAAAATGCCTTAAAATCCAAAGCGGCTATACTTGGGGGAGGGTATCGCAAGTTCGTCCCGGAGAACCAGACTTTACAGGGGCTCATGGTGCCAAAATAGGCCAAGGGCTACTGTCAATAATAAGCTACCAAGGGTCCCGGGCCCCCAAGTTCATCTCGCCACAAAAAATGCCCAAAACGGGGCGGGTTAAAGGGATATACCGCCGGGGAGGGTGGCCAAGTTCGGTCTCCGGACTCTGAATGGGCCTGCAGATTATGAGGGCGTGCTGGGGAATTAAAATAATGCTGGCGCCAAATATAGGCACACAGCCAATAATAAGCTACTGCCAAGGTCCCGGCCCCCAAGTTCATTCCGCCACAAAATGCCCAAAATCTGTGGCTACAGGCCTAATCGGGGAAGGGAAGTTCGTCTGCTGGACCTTGAATGGGGGCCACAGACTTTTACAGGGGTCCGTGCAGCTGTAAGTCCACGGCACTGCCGCCCACAACAAGTGCCCAAGGTCCCTCCCCAAGCTCGTCTGGCTGCAAAATGCCCAAAAAAAGTGGTTATAGCTTTCGGGGGAAGTGACACAAGTTGCTGTCTCACTCACGGACTCGGAATGGGGGCAGACTTTGCGAGGGGCCTCCGTGTGCCAAAAATAGGGCGCGGGCACTGCCGCGCCCAAAAATAAGCGCCCGAAGGTCCTGTCCCCAAGTTCGTCCGCCGCAAAAATGCCCAAAAAACGGGTGGGCTATAGCCTTGGGGGGAGGGGCTGGCCAAGTTCATCCGCCGGACTCGGAATGGGGCCAGACTTTGCGAGGGGCCTGCAGCTGTATCAGGGCCAAGGCTGCACTGTACCAAGGTCCCGGCCCCCAAGTTCGTCTCAATAAAAAATGCCTAAAAACGCAAAGGGTGGCTATAGCCTTGGGGAGGGCTGGCCAAGTGGACTAATGGGCCCAGACTTTTAGTCCAAATGGGCACAGCCAAGACAAAAAGGTCAAGCGCTCAAGGTCCCGCCCCCAAGTTCGGTCTGCCAGCAAAAATGCCTAAAACGTATGCCTTTGGGGAGTGCAAGTTCGTGGACTGGAATGGGGGCCACTCTTTATGCAGGGGCCTGGTGCGATACTGGCACTGCCCAAAATAAGCGCCTGTCCTGCCCTGCCCCAAGTCTCCGCAAAAAAATGCCCAAAACGGCTCTGGGGGAGGGCTTGGCTGTTCATCACACCGGATTTCGGAATGGGGCCAGACTTCATGCGTGGGCAAGCCGCGGGCGCTGTGGGTGCCTGTCCCGTCCCAAGCCCCGCAAAATGCCCAAAAACGATAGCCCTGGGCGGGAATGGGCTGCACTGCAAAATGCCAGGGGCCGCGGGCACTACCCCGCCTAAAAATAAAATAAGGGTCAAGTTCATCTGCCACAAAAATGCCCAAAAAACGGGTGGGCTATAGCTTGGGAGGGTTTGGGGGTTCGTCTCATTGAGAATGGGGGCCAGACTTACAGGGGCCTCAGGTGCCAATAGTCATGCGCTGCTGGGCGCACAGACAACAAGCTCGAAGGTCCCGCCCCTGTTCATCTGGCCAAGAAAAATGCCCAAAAACGGTGGCTATAGCCTTTGGGGAGGGCCAAGTTCTGTCTGGCTTCTCGACCCGAATGGGGCCAGACTTTACAGGCCTGGCTGTGTAAGTCCACACGGGCACTGCCACGCCTTAAAAATAAGTATCCAAGGTCCTGGCCCCAAGTCCCGGCCCTCGTTTCGGCCAAAAAAAATGCCCAAACGGGCGGTTATAGCCTGGGGAAGGGCTGCTGGCCGTTCCATTGACTCGGAATGGGGGCAGACTTTGCGGGGCCTCCTGTGGTGCCAAAATAGGCGCGGCGCCAAGCCAAAATAAGCGCCCGAAGGTCCCGTCCCCAAGTTCGTCCGCAGGCAAAATGCCCAAAAAACGGGTGTGGCCTATATCCTGGGGAGGCTGGCCAAGTTCATCCGCTGGACTCGAATGGGGCCAGACTTTTGTGACCTGTGCCAAATAGGTCACACCAAGCCAAGAAAAATAAGCGCTCAAGGTCCTGCCCCAAGTTCTCTGCCACAAAAAATGCCCAAAAACGGGTGGGCTTATAGCCTTGGGGAGGGGCTGGCTGTTAGTCCGATTCGGAATGGGGCTAGATTCTGTGACCGTGCAGGCCTTTGTGTAAATATAGGCTATGGGCACAGCCACAAGACAAAAATAAGTGCCACCAAGGTCCCGGCCCCTGTTCATCACAAAAAAATGCCCAAAACGGGTGGGCTATACTTTGGGGAGGGGCTGGCCAAGGTTCGTCCACTGGACTTTAATGGGGGCCACACTTTAGGGGCTCCGCAAAGCAAACCACGGGCACTGCTGCCCATAAATAAGTGCCCAAGGTCCCGCCCCTAAGTCTCTCACGTAAATGCCCAAAAACGGGTGGGTTACGCCTTGGGGGGAAGGGAAGGCCAAGTTCGTGTTCCGACCTCGAATGGGGCAGACTTAGGGCCTGTGGTGAAAAATAGGCCAAAATAATGCACCGGGCGCTGGCACTGCCGCGCCTGCAAAATAAGGTCCTGTCCCCAAGTTTGTCCACCGCAAAATGCCCAAAAAACGGGTGGCCTATATCCTGGGGAGGGCTGGCCAAGTCATCCTACGACTGAATGGGGCCAGACTTTGCAAGGGGCCTCCGTGGTGCTACCCATGGCACCAAGGCTCAAGGTCCTGGCCCCCAAGTTCGGGTCTCTCAACAAAAAATGCCAAAAATCGGGCGGATATAGCCTGGGGAGGGTTGGCTGGCTGTTAGTCCGCCGGACTCTAATGGGCCCAGACTTATGAGGGGCCTCGTGTGCCAAATATAAAGGCTATGGGCACAGTCACAGACAAAATAAGCGCCACCAAGGTCTGTCCCATTCTTCGGTCCGCCAGAAAATGCCCAAAACTGGCTATAGCCTGGTATACAAGAGCTAAGTTCGGCCTCCGGACTCGGAATGGGGCCAGACTTTCATGCAGCAGGGCTGCCAGCGTGTCCAGGGGCACTGCCGCCTAAGGCTTTAAATAAGCGCCCGGTTGTCCTGGCCCCAAGCGCTCGCCTGCAAAAATAAAAAAATGCCCAAATAGAGCTATAGCACTGGCAATAAGCCACCAAGGTGTCTCAAGTTGTCCTCCGTGAAAATGCCCACTGCCGCGCCTGGGCCTGGCAAGGCCAAGTTGGGAGGCCTGCAGCCAGCCAGCCAGGTCATGGGCACTGCCACGTCCCAAATGCTCAAATAAGCCAAAGGTCCCGCCCCCAAGTTCGTCTCACGCAAAAAATGCCTAAAAACGCGTTGGCTATAGCCTGGGAGGAGCTGCTGCCCCCTGGACTCGAATGGGGCCAGACTTTAGGGGTCTCCGTACCCAAAATAGGCCACGTCACTGCCAAGGTCCCATCCCCAAGTTCGTCGGCCAAAATGCCATAAAATGGTGGGCCAGGCTCATGGGAGTGGGTTGGCCAAGTTCGTCCGCCGGACTCAAAATGGGGCCAGACTTTGCGAGGGGCCTCCGTGTGCCAAACATAGGCCGCGGGCACTGCCGCGCCCAAAAATAAGCCCCCGAAGGTCCTGGCCCGTTCGGTCTGGCCGCAAAATGCCTAAAAAACTATGGGCTATAGGGGGAGGGCTGGCCGTTAGTCCGCCATTGGACTGAATGGCCTGTGACTTTTGTAGGGGCCTGTGTGCCAAATATAGGCTATGGGCACAGTCACAAGACAAAATAAGCCACCGGTCCCGGCCCCTCAAGTTCGTCTCAAGAAAAAATGCTAAAAATGGGCGGGGCCTATGGGAGGGTTGGCCAAGTTCGTCACTGACTCAAATTGGGCCAGACTTTTGCAGTAGGGCCTGTGCCAACATAGGTCATGGGCACTGCCGCACCCAAAAATAAGCGCCCGAAGGTCCCGTCCCCAAGTTCGGCCGCCGCAAAAATGCCTTAAAAACGGGTGGGCTATAGCCTTGGGGAGGGTCTGTTAGTCCGCCGGACTTGGAATGGGCCCAGACTTTGGGGGCCTCAAAGCAATATAGGCTATGGGCACAGCCAAGACAAAAATAAGCGCACCAAGGTCCCGGCTCCCAAGTTCGCCCCGGACTCGAATGGGGCCAGACTTTTTATGGGCTCATGCAGTTGCGGGTGGTCAGGGCACAGCCAAGCCCAAAAATAAGCGCCTGGGTCCTGTCTCCCAAGTTCGCCCGACGCAAAAATGCCCAAAAAACGGGTGTGCTATAGCCTCGGGGAGGGCTGTTCGGCCCCCTGGACTCTGAATGGGGCCTGACTGCGAGAGGCCTCCGTGTGCCAGAATAGGTCAGGCACTGCCACCCTGGCGTCCCGTCCCGAAGTTCGTCCGCCTAAAAAATGCCCAAAAAATGGGTGGGTTATAGCCTGGGGAGGGCGGCTGGGTTCATCCGCCGGACTGAATGGGGCCGACTTTGCAGGGCCTGTAGCTAAAAATAGCCGGGCACTGCCACGCCCCAAGGTCCTGGCCCCTCAAGTTCGTCTAAAAATGCCCAAAAAACGGGTGGGCTTATACCTGGGGAGGGCTGGCGTAGTCCGCTGGACTGGAATGGGGCCCAGACTTTATGAGGCCTGTGCAAATATAGGCTAAGGGCACAGCCGCCACATTGCAAAATAAGCTACCAAGGTCCCTTCCCCAAGTTCGTCTCAAGAAAAATGCCCAAAAAGGTGGCTATAGCCGCCCGGGGAGGGGACAAGTTCGGCCCCTGACTCGGAATGGGGCCAGACTTTATGGCTCATGGTGCTGGGGGTCAGGGCTGGCACTGCCGCTAAAAATAAGCGCCTGGGGGCGTCCCGGCCCCCAAGTTCGCTCGGGCGCAAAAATGCCCAAAAACGGGTTATAGCCTTGGGGAGGGGGGCCAAGTTCGTCCTCGGACTCAATGGGGCCAGACTTTTACAGGGGCCTCCGTGTTAAAATAGGTCAGCTGGCACTGCCACGCCCAAATATAAGCCACTGAAGGTCCTGTCCCCAAGTTCGTCCGCAGCAAAAATGCCCAAATAACGGGTTGGCTATAGCCTGGGGAGTGAGTTGCCAAAGTTCGGGTCTGGACTCGGAATGGGGCTGGGGTCTCCGTACCAAAATAGGCCGCGCGTCACTGCCGCCTGGCAAGGTCCCATCCCCAAGTTCGTCTCAAAAAAATGCCAAAATGGGCGGCTATAGCTGGGAGTGGGCTGGCAAGTTCGGTCACGGACTCAAATTGGGGCCAGACTTTGCAGGGGCCTGTGGTGCCAAATAGGTCAGGGCACTGCGCCAGCCTAAAAATAAGCAAGGTCCTGGCCCTCAAGTTCAAGCAAAATGCCCAAAAAAAGTGGCTATAGCCTCGGGAGGGCTGGCCAAGTTAGTCCGGCCGACTCGAATGGGCCCAGACTTTAGGGGCCTCGGTGCCAAATATAGCCATGGCACAGCCACACAAGAATAAGCGCCCGAAGGTCCCGGCCCCAAGTTCGTCCGCCGCAAAAATGCCCAAAAACTAAAGGGCTATAGCCTGGGAGGGCTGGCCAAGTTCACGGACTCCGGAATGGGGCCATACTTTCCGAGGGGCCTGCGGTGCTGTGGCAGGTCACAGCACTGCCGCCCAAAAATAAGCTACTCGAAGGTCCCGGCCCCACTTCGGCCACGCAAAAATGCCTAAAAACTGGGCTATACTGGGGAGGGGCTGGTAAAGTTGCTCCACCGGACTCGGAATGGGGCCAGACTTTGTGAGCGGCCTGTGCCAAAATAGGTGGGCACTGCCCAAATAAAAATAAGCGCTCCCTGGCCCCCAAGTTCGTTCAAAAAATGCCCAAAACGGGCGGGTGTACTGGGGAGGGCTGGCCAAGTCTCTCGACTCGAATGGGGCCTGACTTTGCGAGAGGCCTCAGTGTCAGAATAGGCCGCACTGTCACCAAGAATAAGCGCCGGTTCTGCAGTTCGTCTGGGCAAAAAATGCCCAAAAATCCAGCGGGCTATACTTTGGGGAGGGCTGGCTGTTCGTCACTGACTCGGAATGGGGCCAGACTTTCCGAGGGGCCTCCGTGTGCCAAAAATAGGCCGCGGGCACTGCCGTGCCCAAAAATAAGCGCCCGAAGGTCCCGTCCCCAAGTTCGTCCGCCGCAAAAATGCCCAAAAAACGGGTGGGCTATAGCCTGGGGGGGTGGGGCTGGCCAAGTTCGTCCGCCGGACTCGGAATGGGGCCAGACTTTGCGAGGGGCCTCCGTGTGCCAAAAATAGGCCACGGGCACTGGTACGCCCAAAAATAAGCGCCGAAGGTCACGTCCCCAAGTTCGTCCGCCGTAAAAATACTCAAAAAACGGCTGGGCTATAGCCTTGGGGGGAGGGGCCGGCCAAGTTCGTCCGGCTTTGACTCGAATGGGGCCAGACTTTAGGGGCCTCCGTGCTAAAATAGGTCAGGGCACTGCGGGCCTCAAGGTCCGGCCCCCAAGTTCGTCCGCAGCAAAAATGCCCAAAAAACGGGTGGGCTATAGCCTTGGGGGGAGGGGTGGGCTCGGGTCTGGACTCCGGACTGGGCCAGACTTTAGGGCCTCCGTGCTGTCAGGGCACTGCCGCGCCCGAAGGTCCCGTCCCCAAGTTCGTCCGCCGCAAAAATGCCCAAAAAATGGGTGGGCTATAGCCTGGGGGAGGGGCTGGCTGTTCGTCCGCCGACTGACCGGGCCGATTTCAGGGGGCCTCCTTGTGCTGTAAGGTCATGCACGCCGCCAAAAAATAAGTGCTCAAGGTCCCGCCCCAAATTCATCCGCAGCAAAAATGCCTAAAACGGGCGGCTATAGCCTGGGGAGGGGCTGGCTGGGTTCCCGGGACTGAATGGGGCCAGACTTGCTAGGGCCTCAGGTGCCAAAAACAGTCCGTGGGAACTGCTGCCGCTTAAAAATAAGTGCCCGCAGGTACCGCCCCTGTTCGTCTCGGCCGCAAAAATGCGCAAAAAACTGGTGGGCTATAGTTCCTGGGGAGAAGGCTGTTCGTTGGCCGGACTCGAATGGGGCCAGACTTTAGGGGCCTCATGGCCCTGGGGGCTAGGTCAGGGCACTGCCGCTGCCCAAAAATAAGCGCTCAAGGTCCCGGCCCCCAAGTTCGTCTCAAAAAAAATGCCCAAAAACGGTGGGCTATAGTCTTGGGGAGCGGTGTTCGGGTCCATGTGACTTTCGAATGGGGCCAGACTTTGCGAGGGGCCTCCGTGTGCCAAAAATAGGCCACGGGCACTGGTACGCCCAAAAATAAGCGCCGAAGGTCACGTCCCCAAGTTCGTCCGCCGTAAAAATACTCAAAAAACGGCTGGGCTATAGCCTTGGGGGGAGGGGCCGGCCAAGTTCGTCCGCCGGACTCGGAATGGGGCCAGACTTTGCGAGGGGCCTTCGTGTGCCAAAATGTGGGTCAAGGGCACTGCCGCCCGCTCAAGGTCCTGCCCCAAGTTCGTCCGCAGCAAAAATTCCCAAAAACGGTGGGCTAGCCTTGGGAGGGCTGGCTGTCTGTCCGGACTGGATCGGGGCCAGACTTTGGGGGCCTCCGTGGTGCTGTGGGAACAGGTCCGCTGGGCACTGCCGCGCCTGTCCTGGCCCCCAAGTTCAGACGCCGCAAAAATGCTAAAAATGGTGGGCTATAGCTCGGGGGAGGGCTGGCTGTTCGTCCGCCGGACTGGATGGGCTGCATTTCAGTAGGGCCTCGTGCTGTGGTTAGGCTGGAAGGACACTGCCGCGCCCAAAAATAAGTGCCCGAAGGTCCCGTCCCCAAGTTCGTCCGCAGCAAAAATGCCCAAAAAACGGGTGGGCTATAGCCTTGGGGGGAGGGGCTGGCCAAGTTCGTCCGCCGGACTCGGAATGGGGCCAGACTTTGCGAGGGGCCTCCGTGTGCCAAAAACAGTCCGTGGGAACTGCCGCGCCTAAAAATAAGTGCCCGCAGGTCCCGTCCCCAAGTTCGTCCGCCGCAAAAATGCGCAAAAAACGGGTGGGCTATAGCCTTGGGGGGATGGTTGGCTGTCTGGCCGGACTGAATGGGGCCAGACTTACGAGGGCCTGGCAAAATTGGCACTGCTGCCACAAAATAAGCGCCTGAAGGTCCCTGCCCCAAGTTCGTCTCACGAAAATGCCTAAAACGGGTGGGCTATAGCCTTGGGGGGAGGGGCTGGCCAAGTTCGTCCGCCGGACTCGGAATGGGTCCAGACTTTGCGAGGGGCCTCCGTGTGCCAAACATAGGCCGCGGGCCCTGCCGCGCCCAAAAATAAGTGCCCGAAGGTCCCGTCCCCAAATTCATCTGCAGCAAAAATGCCCAAAAAACGGGTGGGCTATAGCCTTGGGGGGAGGGTTGGCCCTGTCACTGACTCGAATGGGGCCAAACTTTATCAGGGGCCTGCGGTGCCAAAATAGCTGGGCACTGCCGCCTAAAAATAAGCTCAAGGTCCTGCCCCCAAGTTCGTCTCACGCAAAATGACTAAAAACGGGTTGGCTATAGCCTGGGGAGGGGTTGGCTGGTGTCTCACGGACTCGAATGGGGCCAGACTTTGCAAGGGGCCTCCGTGGTCCTGGGGGCACTGCTGCGTGCCCAAAATAACCGGGCCAAGGTCCTGGCCCCAAGTTCGTCTCAACAAAAATGCCCAAAAACGGTGGGCTATAGGTCTGGGGGAGCGGCTTGTTCGTCTGGCCACTGAATGGGGCCAGACCTTTTGAGGGGTCTCCGTGTGCCAAAAATAGGCTACGGGCACTGGTACGCCCAAAAATAAGCGCCGAAGGTCACGTCCCCAAGTTCGTCTCAAAAAATACTAAAAACGGCACATAGCTTTGGGGAGGGTTGCCAAGTTCGTCCATTGACTCGAATGGGGCCAGACTTTAGGGGCCTCTGTGCTGTAAGGTCATGGCACTGCCGCTACCAAGGTCCCTGGCCCCCAAGTTCGTCTGCAGCAAAATGCCCAAAAACGGGTTATAGCCTGGGGAGGGCTGGCCAAGTTCGTCTGCCGGACTCGGACTGGGGCCAGACTTTTAGGGGCCTGGTGCTGTGGGACAGGCCATGGGCACTGCCGCGCCAAAAATAAGTGCTCAAGGTCCTGCCCCCAAATTCATCCGGCAGCAAAAATGCATCAAAAACGGGTGGGCTATAGCTCGGGGAGGGGCTGTCTGGCCCGACTTAATGGGGCCAGACTTTTAGGGGCCTGGTGCCAAAACAGTCCGCTGGAACTGCCTTAAAATAAGTGCCTGCAGGTCCTGGCCCCTGTGCGTCCGCCGCAAAAATGCGCAAAAAACGGGTGGGCTATAGCCTTGGGGGGAGGGGCTGGCCAAGTTCGTCCGCCGGACTCGGAATGGGGCAGACATTGCGACGGGCCTCCGTGTGCCAAAAATAGGCCGCGGGTACTGCCGCGCCCAAAAATAAGTGCCCGAAGGTCCCGTCCCCAAGTTCGTCCGCCGTAAAAATGCCCAAAAAATGGGTGGGCTATAGCCTTGGAGGGAGGGGCTTTCGTCCCGACTCGAATGGGCCAGACTTTCAGGTGCCTGCAGTGCAATAGGCAGCACTGTCCAGACTCTAAAAATAAGTGCCCAAGGTCCTGGCCCCCAAGTTCGTCTGGCTGCAAAAATGCCCAAAACGGGTGGGCTATAGGTCGGGGAGAGGTTGCCACACTGTCCGACTCGGACTAATGGGGCCAGACTTTACGTACGAGGGCCTCTGCAGTTAAAATAGGTTATGGCTGCGACTGCGACCGCAAAAAAAGCGCCCAAGGTCCTGGCCTAAGTTCGGGTCTCGCAAAAAATGCCTAAAAACGGGCGGCTATAGCTCAGGGGAGGCTGGCCAAGTTCGCTAACGGACTCGAATGGGGCCAGACTTTTCGAGGCCTCCAGGTGCTGTGGCCAGGCCGTGGCACTGCCGCACCCAAAAATAAACGCCCAAAGGTCCCGTCCCCAAGTTCGTCCGCCGCAAAAATTCCCAAAAAACGGGTGGGCTATAGCCTTGGGGGGAGGGGCTGGCCAAGTTTGTCCGCCGGACTCGGAATGGGGACAGACTTTTATGAGGGCCTGTGGAGCTGTGGGATAGGCAGCGGGCACTGCCGCGCCCAAAAATAAGCGCCCGAAGGTCGGGGCGACAAAACCCCCCAGCGGAAAAAGGCCTAAAAAACGGGTGGGCTATAGCCTGGGGAGGGCTGGCTGTTCTCCGACTCGGAATGAGGCCAGACTTACGGGGCCTGTGTGCTGGGGTCAGGGCACTGCCGCCAAAATAAGCGCCTCAAGGTCCCGGCCCCCAAGTTCGTCTGCCGCAAAAAATGCCCAAAAACGGTGGGCTATAGTCTGGGAGGGCTGGCCAAGTTCGTCTGGACGAATCATACCGACTTTATGCGAGGGCCTCCATGTGCCAAAATAGGCTGGCACTGCCCGCCCAAAATAAACGCCTCAAGGTCCTGGCCCCAAGTTCGTCCCGCAAAAATGCCCAAAAACTTTATAAAATTGGGGAGGGGCTGGCCAAGTTCGTCCCGACCTGAATGGGGACAGACTTTTGGGGCCTGCTGTAATAGGTTGCTGGGCACAAAATAAGCTACCGGGTCCCGGCCTCAAGTTCGTCTCACGCAAATGCCCAAAACATATAGCTGGGGAGGGAAGTTTGGACTCAAATGGGGAGACTTTACTAGGGCCTGCGGTTAAAAATAGGTCATGGGCACTGCTGGCCCAAAATAAGCGCCTCAAGGTCCCCGGCCCCAAGTTCGTCTCACGCAAAATGCCTAAAAACGGTGGGTTATAGCGGGGCGGGACTAATGGGGCTGCAGACTTTAGGGGCCTCCTTGTTAAAAATCGGTCATGGGCACTGCCGCGCCAAAATAAACGTCTGAAGGTCCTGGCCCCTGTTCGTCCCCAAAATGCCCAAAAATCTGTGGCTATAATTGGGAGGGCTGCTGGCCAAGTTTGTCCACCGACCTGGAATGGGGACAGACTTTATGCAGGGCCTCTTGAGCCAAATAGGCAGCGGCACTGCCACGCCTAAAAATAAGAGCCCAAGGACCTGGCCCCAAGTTCGTCTGGCCAAAAAATGCCCAAAAACTGGGCTATACTTTTGGGGAGTGGGTTCGTCCACTGACCTGAATGGGGCCAGACTTATGTAGGGGCCTGTGGCTGCCAATAGGGCACTGCCGCCCAAAAAGAAGAGCTCAAGGTCCCCCCCAGTTCGTCTGGCAAAAAATGCCTACAAAACGGTATAGCCTGGGGAGGTCCAAGTTCGGGTCACTGGAATGGGGCACTTTTATGACGGGCCTCCTGGTGCAAAATCTACAGCTGCCAAAATAAAAAGGTCCCGGCCCCTAAGGCTGCAAAAAATGCCCAAAAACGGCTATAGCGGGGAGGGCTGGCCAAGTTTGTCTGGGACGGAATGGGGACAGACTTTGAGAGCCTGTGAGCTGTGGTTAGGTAGCACTGCTTCAAAGGTGGGCAAAACCACTAGGCGGAAAAGGCTAAAACTACCGGGAGGTTCTGGACTTTAATGGGGCCACTTTGCGTAGGGCCAGGGCGCACTGCCAAAAAATAAGCGCTCAAGGTCCCGCCCCAAGTTCGTCTCCGCAAAAATGCCTAAAAACGCGGTATAGCCTTGGGGAGTGGCTGGCCAAGTTTGTCCGCCGACTCGAATGGGGACAGACTTAGGGGCCTGGAGCTGGGAAAATAGGCAGCGGCACTGCCGCCCAAAAAATAAGCGCCCGAAGGTCGGGGCGCCAAAACCCCCAGCGGAAAAAGGCCAAAAACGGTTGGGCTATAGCCTGGGGGAGGGCCAAGGCTGTTTGGCCTCCGCCTTTTAATGGGGCCAGACTTTACCTCGGGAGGGGCCTCCGTGTGGTGCTGTAAAAAATAGGCCAGGTGGCACTGTCAAGATTCAAAAATAAGCGCACTCAAGGTCCTGGCCCCCAAAATCGCTCACGCAAAAAATGCCCAAAAAATGGGGCATAGCAGTGCCTTAGGGGCAGGGATGGCCAAGTTCGTCTGGCACGGACTGGAATGGGGCCAGACTTTGGGCCTGTGTTCCAAAAATAGGCCGGTCTGGCACTGCCGCGCCAAAAAGAAGAGCCCAAGGTCCCGCCCCAGTTCAGTCTGGCAGCAAAAATGCCTATAAAAAAGGGTGGGCTATAGCCTGGGAGAGCCAAGTTCGTCCGCCGGACTGAATGGGGCAAGACTTTTCGAGGGGCCTGCAGCTAGGCATGGGCACTGCCCCGCCCGAAAATAAGCACCAAGTCCCGCCCCCAAGTTCGTCTGCTGCAAAATGCCCAAAAACGGGGGCATAGCCTGGGAGGGATTGGCCAAGTTCGTCTGCCGACCTGTAATGGGGCCAGACTTTGTAGGGCCTGTACCAAAAAATAGGTCATGGGTCACTGCCGCGCCCAAGGTCCTGTCCCCAAGTTCGTCCGCCGCAAAAATGCCAAAAAACGGGTGGGCTATAGCCTTGGGGGGAGGGGCTGGCCAAGTTCGTCCGCCGGACTCGGAATGGGGCCAGACTTTGCGAGGGGCCTCCGTGTGCCAAAAATAGGCCGCGGGCACTGCCGCGCCCAAAAAGAAGAGCCCGAAGGTCCCGTCCCCAAGTTCGTCCGCCGCAAAAATGCCCAAAAAACGGGTGGGCTATAGCCTCGGGGGGAGGGGCTGGCCAAGTTCGTCCGCCGGACTCGGAATGGGGACAGACTTTGCGAGGGGCCTCCGTGAGCCAAAAATAGGCAGCGGGCACTGCCGCGCCCAAAAATAAGCGCCCGAAGGTCGGGGCGCCAAAACCCCCCAGCGGAAAAATGCCAAAAACTAAAGGGCTATAGCTTGGGGGAGGGCTGGCTGCTTTCGTCGGCCGGACTCGAAATGGGGCCAGATTTTGTAGGACCTCCGTGGTGTGGGGTAAAATAGCTGGGCACAGCCGCACCCAAAATAAGCTACTGGGTCCTGGCTCCCCAAGTTCATCCGCCGCAAAATGCCCAAAAACGGCTATAGCCTTGGGGAGGGCTGGCCAAGTTCTTCACTGGACTCCTAGGGAATGGGGCCAGACTTTTACAGGGGCCACCGTGGTAAAAAATAGGCCACCCAGGGCACTGCCGTGATCAAAAAATAAGCTACCAAGGTCCCGGCCCCCAGTTCGGGTCTCACGCAAAAATGCCTAAAATGGGCTATAGCCTTGGGGGAGGGCTGGCTGCTGGGACTGCCGACCTGAATGGCCGACTTTAGGGGCCTCCGTGGTGCTGTGGGTCAGGACGCTGGGCACTGCCGCTGCCCAAAAATAAGCGGTCCCGCCCCCAAGTTCGTCTGGCCCCGTCACGCAAAATGCCTATAAACGGGGGCTATAGCCTGGGGACGGCTAAGTTCTGTCCACGACTGAATGGGGCCAGACTTCACGGGCCTGCTGTGTGGCCAAGGGACGCGGCACTGCCGCTTAAAATAAGCGCCTGTCCTGCCCCTCAAGTTCAGCCGCACAAATGCCCAAAAAAAGGGTGGGCTATAGCCTTGGGGGGAGGGGCTGGCCAAGTTCATCCGGGCCGGACTAATGGGAAGCCAGACTGCGAGGGGCCTGTAGCCAAAAATAGGTAAAGCGGTCACTGCCGCCCGGTCCCGGCTACCAAGTTCGGGTCACGCAAAATGCCTAAAACGCTGAAGGCTATAGCCTTGGGGGAGGGACACAAATTTGGCCCCACGACTCGAATGGGCTTACTCATGCAGGGGCCTGCAGCTGTATTAGGCGGCACTGCTGCACGCCTAAAAATAAGCGCCAAGGTCCTGGCCCCCAAGTTCGGCTCCTCCGCAAAATACCCAAAAACGTGTGGCTATACTGGGGGAGGGTTGGCTTCTGCCCACTGACTACATGAATGGGGCCAGACTTTGCGAGGGGCCTATGTGCTAAATATAGGTCATGCACGGTCGCACACAAAAATAAGCCTCCTAAGGTCCTGGCAATATTCCATGTTCGTCACAAAAATGCCTAAAACGGGCATGGCTATAGCTGGGGAGATACAAGTTCGTCTTCACGACTCTGAATGGGACTATGAGGGTCAGCTGGGACGCAGGCACTGCTGCCTAAAAAATAAAAAACTGGTCCCGGCCCCCTAAGTTCGGTCTCCAAAAATGCCCATAAACGGGTGGGAATATAGCCTGGGAGTGAAGCTCAATCAGGACTCGAATGGGGCCAGACTTGTAGGGGCCTCCGTGGTGCTGTTAGGACAGCGGGCACTGCTGCTGCCTAAAAGCCAGCCAAGCCTGTCCCCCCCCAAGTTCGTCTACTGCAAAATGCCCAAAAACTAATGTGGGTGGGCTAGGCCTGGGAGGGGTCAAATTGGCCCCACGGACTTTGAATGGGGCCAGACTGGCGATGGGCCTCCGTGGTGCCAAAAGAGATGGGGCACGGCACAGCCAAGCCCAAAAATAAGCGCCAAGGTCCCGCCCCAAGTTCGCCCTCCAAGCAAAAATACCCAAAAATGGGGTGGCTATAGCCTTGGGGCTGCCACCCGTCTGGGCTGGCCTGGAAGTTCGCCTGACCTCCGTGTTGTACTCGATGCCGCTACCTGGGGGCTTTCCCAAGTTCGCCCTCCGCAAAAGCTATAAAAAATCTAAAAAATATAGCCTGGGGCTCTGAACGGCCCACCCGGATGCTGGAAGAAAGGGGCTAAATATAGGGCCGCTATAGTCACACTGTCGCACACAAAAATAAGCCCCCGAAGGTCCCGTCCCCATGTTCTTCCGCCGCAAAAATGCCCAAAAAACGGGTGGGCTATAGCCTTGGTGGGAGGGGCTGGCCAAGTTCGTCTGGCCGGACTCGGATGGGGACAGACCTTTAGGGGCCTCTGCGGCCAATAGGTCATGGGGCACTGCTGCTAAAATCACCTGAAGGTCCCGCCCCAAGTTCGTCAACAACAATGGCCGCAAAATGCCAAAACGGTGGGCTAGTATAATTGCCTTTGGGGGGGTGGGTTGGGCCAAGCTGTCTGTCCGGACTCAAATGGGCCAGACTTCACGAGGGCCTGCTATGTGCTGTGGTGTGGAATAGGGCACGGGCACTGCCGCCCAAAATAAGCGCCAACGCCCTGTCCCTCAAGTTCGCCAAAACGGCCTAAAAATTCCCAAAACGGGTGGGCTATACCGGGGAGGGCTGGCACAAGTCTTCTCGGCACTGTGAATGGGCCAGATTTGAAACGGGGCCTCGTGGGCCCAGGTCACAGGCCGTCACTGCCCAAAAATAAGCCACCAAGGTCCGTCCCAAGTTCATCCACGCAAAATGCCCAAAAACGGTGGCTATAGCCTTTTGGCGGGCGGGCTATATTCGTCCACTGGCCCCTGGACCTCTACCGGGGACCAGACTTTCACGAGGTGCCTCCAGGTGGTGTTAAATGGCCAGGCTGCGGCACAGCTGGTCGCTGGCCCAAAAAATAAGCTACTGAGGTCCGTCCTCAAGTTCGTCACTGCATAATGCCCAAAAATGGGTGCGCTTATAGCCTGGGGTTGGCTGCTGTTCGTCACGGACTCAAATGGGGCCAGACTTTACGAGGGGCCTGGCGTAATAGTCATGCACTGCTGAAAAATAAGCGCCTCAAGGTCCCCCCAAGTTCGTCTGCCGAAATGCCAAAAATGGTGGGCTATAGCCTGGGGGAGAGGTTGGCTGGAGCCGTCTCACTTTGACCTGAATGGGGGCCAGACTTAGGGGCCTCGTGCCAAAATAGGCCGCGGGTACTGCCACGCCCAAAAATAAGTGCTCAAGGTCCCGCCCCCAAGTTCGTCTCACGCAAAAAATGCCCAAAAACGCGGGTTAGCCTTATGGGTTGGTTCGGTCTCATTGACCAAATGGGGCCAGACTTTCACGAGGGGCCTCAGCGGTGTAAAATAGGCTCATGGGCACTGCCGCCCAAAAATAAGCAAGGTCCCGGCCCTCAAGTCTCTCCGTAAAAATGCCTAAAAACGGTGGCTACAGTTGGGGAGGGGTTGCTGTTCGCCGGACTCGAATGGGGCTAGACTTTAGGACCTGTGCTAAAAATAGGTCAAGGCACAGCCAAGGCCCAAAAATAAGCGCCGGTCCGTCCCAAGTTCGTCCAAAATGCCTTAAAAACGGGTGGCTATAGCCTTTGGGGTGGGCTACAAGTTCGTCACCGAAGTGGAATGGGGCCAGACTTTAGGGCCTGTGGTGCTAACACAGGCCACGTTAGCCGCTACCAAAAAATAAGTGCCCAAGGTTGAGTGCCCAAGTTCATCCGCAATAATGCCCAAAAATGGGTGGCTATAGCCTTGGGGGAGGGCTGGCCATGTTCCGTCTCACTGACTCGAATGGGGCCACACTTTGGCGAGGGGCCCCATGCCAATAGGCTACGGGCACAGCCGCGCCCAAAAATAAGCGGCCGAAGGTCCGGTCCCCAAGTTCGTCTGCCGCAAAAATGCCCAAAAAACGGGTGGGCTATAGCCTTGGGGGGTGTGGCCGGCCAAGTTCGTCCTCCGGACTCGGAATGGGGCCAGACTTTGCGAGGGGCGTCCGTGTTATAAAAATAGGCCGCGGGGACAGCCGCCCCTAAAATAAGCGGCCGAAGGTCCGTCCCCTAAGTTCGTCTACGCAAAATGCCTAAAACGGGTGGGTTTAGCCAAAGGGCCGGCCACGTTCGTCCACCGGACTCGGAATGGGGCCAGACTTTGCGAGGGGCTTCCGTGCGCCAAAAATAGGCCGCGGGCACAGCCGCGCCCAAAAATAAGCGCCCAAAGGTCCGGTTCCCAAGTTCATCCGCCGCAAAAATGCCCAAAAACAGCATAGCCTTTGGGGGATAGCTGTTCGTCAGGACTAAATGGGGCCAGACTTTCACGAGGCCCGGTGCCAGTGGGGGGCGGCACTGCCGCTAAAAAATAAGCCTGGTCCCCTCAAGTTCGTCTCACTGTAAAATGCTTCCAAAAACGGTGGGACATAGACTTGGGGAGGGTTGGCCAAGTTCGTCTGGCCGACCTGAATGGGGCTTCTTGCTGGGCCTCCAGTAAAATAGGTGGCCAGGTCATGGCAGCCGCGCCCAAAAATAAGCCCCCGAAGGCTCTGCCCAAAAACCCCAGCGGAAAATGGCTAAAAAAAGGGCTATAGCCTGGGGAGGGCTGGCAAGTTCTGTCTGCCGGACTGAAATGGGGCCGACGCACGAAAGGCTCAGGTGCTGGGGCTGTGTTAATAGGCGGGGCACTGCCGCGCTCAAAAATAAGCGCCCAAGGTCCCACACCAAGTTCGTCTGCAAAAATGCCCAAAAAAGTATAGCTCGGGAGGGCAAGTTCGTCCTCACGGGACTGGAATGGGGCCAGATTTAGGGCCTCCTTGTTAAAAAAATAGGCTGCTGGTACTGTCCAGCCCAAAATAAGCGCTGAACGTCCTGTCCCCAAGTTCGTCTCACGCAAAATGCCCAAAAATGGGTGCGCTTATAGCCTTGGGTGGGCTGGCCAAGTTCATCACGGACTCGGAATGGGGGCCAGACTTTGCATAGGGGCCTGGTGCTAGGTCAAGGGCACAGCAAAAATAAGCGCCTACTGAAGGTCCGGTCTCAAGTTCGGTCTGCCGCAAAATGCCTCAAAAACGTGGGCTATAGCCTTTGGGGTGGGGGTTGCCAAGTTCGGGTCCCACTGGAAGTGGAATCGGGCCAGACTTTGGGGCCTGTAGCTAATATTAGGTCAGCACAGCCAAGGCCTAAAAAGTGCCCGAAGGTTCAGTGCCCAAGTTCATCCGTCGCAATAATGCCCAAAAAATGGGTGGGCTATAGCCTTGGGGGGAGGGGCTGGCCATGTTCGTCCGCCGGACTCGGAATGGGGCCACACTTTGCGAGGGGCTCCCTATGCCAAAAATAGGCTACGGGCACAGCCGCGCCCAAAAATAAGCGGCCGAAGGTCCGGTCCCCAAGTTCGTCCGCCGCAAAATTGCCCAAAAAACGGGTGGGCTATAGCCTTGGGAGGAGGGATACAAGTCCGTCTGGCCGGACTCAAAATGCGCCAGACTTGCGAGGGGCATCCGGTGGTGCTTAAAGGCTCGGCACAGCCGCACCTAAAATAAGCAAGGCCTGGTCCCTCAGTTCGTCTCCGCCAAAAATGCCCAAAAACGTGGGGGCTATAGCGTTAGGGGGCTGTTCGTCCGCCGGACTCGGAATGGGTTCAAACTTTGCGAGGGGCCTCCGTGTTACAAAAATAGGCCACGGGCACAGCCGCGCCAAAAAATAATGGCCCGAAGGTCCGGTCCCCTAGTTCACCTGCCGCAAAAATGACCAAAAAATGGGTGGGTCCGGTCGCCACGTTCGTCCGCCGCAAAAATGACAAAAAAACGGGTGGGCTATAGCCTTGGCGGGTGGCTACGTCATTCACCGGACTCACCCAATGGCGCCAGACTTTGCAGGGGCCTCTGCTGTTACAGGTTAATAGTCACAGCCCAAAAATAATTGCCCGAAGGTCCGGTCCCCATGTTCGTCCGCCGCAAAAATGCCCAAAAAACGAGTGGGCTATCGCCGGAAAGGGAGTTCACAAGTTCGTCCGCCGGACTCGAATGGGCCGATTACGAGGGCCTCCGGTACTAAAATAGGCCATTGTATAGCTGCATTCTCCAAAAATAAGTGCTCAAGGTCCGTCGCCAAGTTCGTCTGGCCGCAAAAATCCCCAAAACGGGCAAGTGTTGGGAGCCTCGGGGTGGCTGGCTGGTCAAGTTCGGGTCCATCGACTTGAATGGGCCAGACTTTATGGGGTCTCCGTGCTGGGGGCTGGCAGTCAAGGGCACAGCCAAGACAAAAATAAGCACCCGGTCCGGGTCCCCATGTTCCGTCTACCGCAAAATGCCTAAAACGAGCGGGCTTATCGCTTCGGGGCGGTTATTGCTGTTCGTTCTGGACAATGGGCCAGACTTTGTGGGTGGGCCTCCGTACGAAAAATATGTCAGGTACAACGCGCAAAAATAAGCGCTTAGAAGGTCCGGTCCTCAAGCTCAGACGCCGTAATAATGCCTAAAAACGGAAGTTAGCTTGTATTATTGTCGTCTGCCGGACTTCGAATGGCCGACTACAGGGTCCTCCGGTAAAAATAGGCCGCTGCACAGCCGCACTCTAAAAATAAGTGTCAAGGTCCGGCCGCCAAGTTCTGTCCGCAAAAATCCCAAAAACGGGGGGCAGAGCTGGGGGGTTGCTGGAAGTTCACTGGACCTTAATGGGGCTGCATTTTGCGTAGGGCCTCGTGTTTAATTATAGGCTGCGCACAGTCACTTCAAAAATAAGCCGCTCAAGGTCCTGGCCCTCAAGTTCGTCTACCGTAAAAAATGCCCAAAAGAGTTATCGCCTGGGTGGCTGTTCTGTCCGGACTGGAATTGGCGCCAGACTTGCATGGGGCCTGGCTGGGCCAGGCTGCGGCACTGCTGCCCAAAATAAGCGCCCAAGGTCCCGGCCCTAAGCTCAGACGTAATAATGCTCAAAAATGCGGGCTATAGTTTTGGGACGGCTGGGTTCGGTCTACGGACTCGAATGGGTCAGACTTTGGTGTAGGCCTCCGGTGCTGCAAAAATAGCTGCTTACAGCTGCACTCCAAAATAAGTGCTCAAGGTCCGTCTCAAGTTCGTCTCACGCAAAAACCTAAAAACGGTGTGTATAGCTTTGGGGGTAGGGTTGGCTAAGTTCGGCTCCACGACCTTCCGAATGGGCAGACTTTACAGGCCTAGTAGTTAAAAATAGTCATGCACAGCCAAGGCCAAAAATAAGCTATCAAGGTCTGGTCCTAAGTTCGTCACAAAACCCCAAAAATGGGTGGCTATAGCCTTGGGGGTCGAGGCTGGCCAAGTTCACCGGACTCAATGGGGCTCGATTATGAGGGGCCATGGGCACAGCCATCGCCCAAAATAAGCTACTTGAATGTCCGGGTCCCCAAGTTCGTCTGCCCAAAATGCCCAAAAACGGGTGGCTATACTTTGGGGAGTGGGTTGGCTGTTCACTGACTCAAAATGGGCCGACTTCTCTGAGGGGTTTCTTGCTGTAAAATAGGCCACGGCACAGCCAAGCCCAAAAATAAGCACCAAGGTCCGTCCCAAGTTTGTCCGTCAAAATTGCCCAAAAACGGGTGGGCTATAGCCTTGGGTGGTTTTCGGGCTGGCCAAGTTCGCTCCGCACGGACTCGAATGGGGTCAGACTTTTACGAGGGGCCTCAGTGCTAAAATAGGTCATGCACAGCCAAGACCCAAAAATAAGCGCCTAAGGTCCGGGTCCCCAAGTTCATTCGGGCTGCCCAAAATGCCCAAAAATTGGGCCATAGCCTGGGGTGCTGCCAAGTTCGGTCCCGGACTATAGGCTAGACTTCATGAAAGTGGCCTCCGTGGTGCTGGGGCACAGCACAGACTGCAAAAAATAAGCTACCAAGGTCCGTCCCCAAGTTCATCCGCCGCAAATGCCCAAAAACGGTGGGTCAGAAATTTCGAGGTTGAAGCTGAAGTTCGGTTCACTGGACTCGGAATCGGGCAAGACTTTGTGAGGGCCCTCCGTGTGCCAAAAATAGGCCGCGGGCACAGCCGCGCCCAAAAATAAGCACCCGAAGGTCCGGTCCCCAAGTTCGTCCGCCGCAAAAAAACCCAAAAAACGGGTGTTGCTATAGCCTTGGGGGGTAGGGCTGGCCAAGTTCGTCTCGACTCCTGAATGGGGCTAGACTTATGCGAGGGCCTCCGGTGCCAATAGGTCATGGCACAGCCGCGCCCAAAAATAAGCGCCTGAAGGTCTGGTCCCCAAGTTCGTCCGCCGCAAAAACCCCCAAAAAACGGGTGGGCTATAGCCTTGGGGGGTGAGGCTGGCCAAGTTTGTCTGCCGGACTCGGAATGGGGCTCGACTTTGCCAGGGGCCACGGCACAAGCAAGCCCAAAAATAAGCACTGAATGTCCGTCCCCAAGTTCGTCTCGCAAAAATGCCTAAAAACGGTGGGCTATATGGGGAGTAATGTTCATCCGAAAATGCCCAAAAAACGGGGGCTATAGCCTCAGGGGAGGATAAGTTCGTCTGGGACTCAAAATGGGGCCAGACTTATGAGGGGCCTCAGTGCTAAAAATAGGCCACACAGCCGCCCAAAAATAAGCACCACGTCCGTCCCCAAGTTCGTCCGCCGCAAAAAGGCCCAAAAATGGGGTGGGTTATAGCCTTGGGGGGTGGGGCTGGTCAAGTTCGTGTGCCGGACTCGGAATGGGGCCAGACTTTGCGAGGGGCCACGAGTACAGCCGCGTCCAAAAATAAGCGCCCGAATGTCCGTTCCCCAAGTTCGTTCGCCGCAAAAATGCCCAAAAAATGGGTGGGCTATAGCCTTGGGTGGTTGACAAGTTCGTCCGGCCGGACTCGGAATGGGGTTGACTTTTACGAGGGCCTCTGTGGTGCAAACATATAGGTCATGGACACAGCCGCGCCCAAAAATAAGAGCCCGAAGGTCCGGTCCCCAAGTTCAAAAATGCCCAAAAGCGGATGGGTAATAGCCTTGGGGTTGGCCTAGTTCTGGACTCAAATTGTAGACTTTACAGGGGCCTCCGGTGTTAGGCCGCGGGCACAGCCGCGCCCAAAAATAAGCACCCGAAGGTCCGGTCCCCAAGTTCGTCCGCCGCAAAAATGCCCAAAAAATGGGTGGGCTATAGCCTTGGGGGGTGGGGCTGGCTAAGGTCGTCCGCCGGACTCGGAATGGGGCCTGACTTTGCGAGGGGCCTCCGTGTGCCAAAAATAGGCCGCGGGCACAGCCGCACCCAAAAATAAGCGCCTAACGTCTGTCCCTAAGTTTGCTACCAAAAATGACCAAAACGGTGGGCTATAGCCTTGGGGGCTGGCTTTCTTCACTGGACTCATAATGGGGGCCAGACTTTCATGTAGGGCCTCCGGTGCTGGGGGTCATGGGCACAGCAAGCACAAAAATAAGCTACCAAGCTCCGGTCCCAAGTTCAGACACGCAAAAATGCCCAACAAACGGGTGGGCTATAGCCTTGGGGTGTCATTTAGTTCGTGACCTCGAATGGGGCGAACTTATGCAGGGGCCTCCGTGTTAAAATAGGTCATGGCACAGCCGCATCAAAAATAAGCACCAAGGTCCGTCCCCACGTCCTCGTCTGGCCGCAAAATGCCTAAAAACGGGTGGGCTTATAGCTTGGGGCTGGCTGTTCGTCCCGGACTCGTAATGAGGCGACTTTTGCTGTGGCCTCCTAGTGCCAAAAAAAGGCCGTGGGCACAGCCGCGTCCCAAAATAAGCGCCCCGGCCCCCAAGTTCATCCGGCCGCAAAATGCCTAAAACGGGTGGGCACAGCTTGGGGTTGGCTGTTCACCGGACTCATAATCTGGGCTAGATTTTTAGGGGCCTCTAGGTCATGGGCACAGCCGCACCCAAAAATAAGCACCCCAAGGTCCGGTCCCCAAGTTCGTCCGCCGCAAAAATGCCCAAAAAACGGGTGGGCCATAGCCTTGCGGGGTGGGGCTGGCCATGTTCGTCCGCCGGACTCATAGTAGGGCTAGACTTTGCGAGGGGCCTGGTACCAAAATAGGTTGCTGGGCACAGCACAGCTGCATTCTGACCCAAAATAAGCTACCGAAGGTCCGTCCCCAAGTTCATCCGCCGCAAACATGCCTAAAAACGGTGGGTCAGAGCCTTGAGGGCGAGGGTGGCCAAGTTCGTCTGGACTCGAATCGGGCAAGACTTTATGGGGGCCTGTAGCAAAAATAGGTCATGGGACAGTCGCCCAAAAATAAGCACCAAGGTCCGTCCCCAAGTTCGTCCGCAAAATGCCCAAAAACGGTGGCTATAGCCTTGGGGGCTAAGGTCGTCTCACCGACTCGAATGGGCCAGACTTGCGAGGGGCCTTGTGTTAAACTAGGCCGCGGTCACAGCCGCGCCCAAAAATAAGCGCCCGAAGGTCCGTCCCCAAGTTCATCCGCCGCAAACATGCCCAAAAAACGGGTGGGCTATAGCCTAGGGGGGTGGCTGTGTTCGTCCACTGCTAATCTGGCTGACTAGGGCCTGCAAATAGGTCATGGGCACAGCCGCATCCCAAATTAAGCGCCCCAAGGTCCGGTCCCTAAGTTTGTCAGCCGCAAAAATGCCCAAAAAACGGGTGGGCTATAGCCTTTAAAGTTGGGTCTCTACCGGACTCATAATGTGACTTCATAGAGGCCTGCAGTGGGGGGGGAAATAAGCCGCGGACACAGTCAAGCACCAAAAAATAAGCTACTGAAGGTCCGGGTCTCAAGTTCGTCAGCCGCAAAAAAGCCCAAAAACGCTGGCTATACCTTTGGGTGGGCATGGCCTTGTTCGATCCGACTCTAATGGGGCAAACTTTGAGGGCCTCCATGTGCTAAAATAGTCATGCACAGCCGCTGCTACCGAAAATAAGCACCAAGGTCCGTCCCCACGCTCGTCACCGCCGGTAAAATGCCTAAAAACGGACTATAGCCTTAAAGGGGTGGCTGGCCACGGTTTTGTCGGCTCACGGACTTTTCAGAATGAGGCGACTTATAGGGGCCTCTTGTTCCAAAATAGGTGCACAGCCGCCAAAAAAATAAGCTGAAGGTCCCATCCCCAAGTTCATCCGCCGTAAAAATGCCCAAAAACGGGTGGGCTATAGCCTTGGGGCCAAGTTCGTCTGGCCGGACTCAAATCTGGCCAGACTTTGCAGGGCCTGTGCTGTAAATAGGCCGCGGGCACAGCTATTCCCAAAAGTAAGTGCCCGCAGGTCCGGTCTCCCAGTTCGTCCGTCGCAAAAATGCCCAAAAAACTAGTGGGTATAGCCTTGGGGGAAGGGGTGGGACAAGTTCGTCCGCCGGACTCATAATGGGGCCAGACTTTGCGAGGGGCCTCCGTGTGCCAAAAATAGGCCGCGGGCACAGCCGTACCCAAAAATAAGCGCCCGAAGGTCCGGTCCCCAAGTTCGTCCGCCGCAAAAATGCCCAAAAAACGGGTGGGCTATAGCCTTGGGGGGTGGGGCTGGCCAAGTTCGTCCGCCGGACTCGGAATGGGGCCAGACTTTTCGAGGGCCTGTGCTGTGGGGTTAGTCATGGGCACAGCTGCATCCAAAATTGCTCAAGGTCCGTCCCCAAGTTCGTCAGCCGCAAAATGCCCAAAACGGGGCGGGGCTCATGGCTGGCTAAGTTCGTCCACGGAGTTTCGGAATCGCCAGACTTTGCGGGCTGTGAAAATAGGCCGCAGGCACAGCCGCGCCGAAAAATAAGCACCGAAGATCCGGGCCCCACGTTCGTCCGCCGCAATAATGGCCAAAAAACGGGTGGGCTATAGACTTGTCCGGCTAAGTTCGGGTTCCACTGAATGGGGCCAGACTTGTAGGGGCCTCTCACAGGTTAAAATAGGTCAAGGGCACAGCCGCTGCCCAATAAGCGCCTGAAGGTCCTGGCCCCCAAGTTCATCCGCCGCTAAAATGCCCAAAAACGGTGGGATATAGCTTGGGGCGGGATGTTCGGGTCCCGCCGGACTCATAATCTGGCCAGCATTGTGAGGGCCTGTGCGTAAATAGTCATGGCACAGCTGCGACCCAAAAATAAGCCGCCCTGGTACGGGTCCCCAAGTTCGTCTAAAAATGCCTAAAACGGTGGGCCATAGCTCAAAGGGATAAGTTCGGCCGGGACTCATAATAGGGCCAGACTTGCGTAGGGGCCTCTGTAAAGCTAAAATAAAGGTTGCGGGCGAAATAGCTGCATCCAAAAATAAGCGCCCAAGGTCCGGTTCCAAGTTCGTCACGCAAAAATACCCAAAAACGGGTGGGTAGCTGAGGGGGGGCTGTTCACCGGATTCTTAATGGGGGCCAGCGAGGGGCCTGCAGCTGGGTAAATAGGCAGGGGCACAGCCGCACTCCAAAAATAAGTGCCCGACCGTCCCCAAGTTCATCCGGCCGCAAAATGCCTAAAAACGGGGGTTGTAGCAGGGCCAGGCTGGCTGTTCGTCTGGACCTTTAATCGGGCTGCGATTTATGTAGGGGCCTCTGTGGTGTTAAATAGGTCATGCACAGCCGACAAAAATAAGCACTTAATGTCCGCCCCACGTTCAGTCTGCCGCAATAATGGCCAAAAACGGTGGCTATAGCCTTGGCTGGGCTGGCGTGTTCGTCCACCGGACTCGGGAATGGGGCCAGACTTTGCGAGGCCTCTCAGCAAAATAGGCCGCTGCACAGCCACCCAAAATAAGCGCCCGACGGTCCGGGTCCCCATGTTTCGTCTGGCACGCAAAAAATGCCCAAAAACGCAGGGCTATCGCTTTCGGGTGGCTTGCAAGTTCGTCCCGACTCCCAATTGGGCCAGATTTCGAGGGCTCAGTGGTGTTAAAATAGGCATGGGGCGGAGCTGCTACTAAAAATAAGCGCTCAAGGTCCGTCCCCAAGTTCGTCTGCCGTAAAAACCCCAAAACGGTGTGTGTTGCTATAGCCTTGGTGTGGCTACAAGTTCGGTCTCACCGGACCTAATGGGGCCAGACTTTAGGGCCTGTGGTGTTGGTGGCTAAATAGGCACAGTCACAAATGCAAATAAGTCACTGGTCCTGGCCCCAAGTTCGTCTCACAAAAACCCCAAAACGGGTGGCTTATAGCCTTGGGGTGAGGCTTGGCTCAAGTTCGTCCGCCGCAAAAATGCCCAAAAACGGGTGGCTATAGCCTTGGGGGGTTGGCTGTTCACCGGGCGGACTCGGAATGGGCAGACTTTACGAGGGGGCCTCCGGTGTTAAAACATAGGTCATGGACAGCCACGCCCAAAAATAAGAGCCCGAAGGTCCGTCCCCAAGTTCGGCCTCAACAAAATGCCCCAAAAAGCAAAAGCGGTAACATAGCATCTGGGGATTGGTTTTGTCCCGGCTGACTTAAATTATGTAGACTTGAGGGCCTCCGTTAAAATAGGTCATGGGCAAAAGCTGCTACCAAAAATAAGCACCAAGGTCTGTCCCCAAGTTCGTCCTCCGCAAAAGCCTAAAAAACGGCTATAGCCTGGGGTGGGCTGGGGTTCAGACATAATCGACTCCTGAATGGGGCGACATTTCATAGGGGCCTCCTCGTAAAAAATAGGCTGCACAGTCGCCCATAAATAAGCGCCAAGGTTCTGGCCTCAAGTTCGTCCGCCGCAAAAATGCTAAAACGGGTGGCTATATTGGGGCCCGGCACGCCTCATAATCTGGCCAGACTTTTGGGAGGGCCTCCAGAAATAGCGGTTGCACAGTCGACCCAAAAATAAGAGCTCAAGGTCCGTCCTCAAGTTCGTGCCGCAAAATGCCCAAAAACGGGTGGGTACAGCCTTGGGGTTGGCCTAGTTCGTCCACCGACTCAAATTGGGCGAGACTTAGGGCCTCCAGTTAAAATAGGTCATGGGCAAAGCCACAAAAATAAGCACCAAGGTCCGTCTCAAGTTCGTCTCACCCCAAAAATGCCCAAAAATGGGTATGGGTAGCTGGGGGCATGTGGGTTACGCCGTCCACTGGACTCGGAATCAGACTTTTATGAGGGCCTGTGCTAAAATAATAGACCGCTGGCACAGCCACATCTAAATTAAACGCAAGGTCCGTCCCTTGTCTCACCAAAAAATGCCCAAAAATGGTGGCTATAAAACAGCGGGCTACAAGTTCGTCTAGCCGACAATGGGGCCAGACTTTATGGCGAGGGGCCTCCTGTAAAAATAGGCTGCCCACAGCTCGACCAAAAAATAAGCGCTTACAAGGTCCGGGTCTCAAGTTCGTCTGGTCAAAAAAAGCCTAAAACGCTATAAATAAGCTGGGGTCTCAAATTGGCTCAATAAAAATTCTCAGCTCGATTTTAATTGAAGGGGACAAAACTTTATAGGGCCTCCAGCAAAAGAAGTGCTGTATTAGGCTGCAGCACAGCCGCCGACCAAAAAATAAGTAATTCAAGGTCCGGGTCCCTGCTGTCCGCCCAAAAATGCCAAAAACGGTGGCTTATAGCCTTAAAGGGATATTCGGCTTCCGTCCTCACTGGACTCGTAATGAGGCCGCGACTTCTACAGGGCCCATTGTGCCAAAATAGGTCGGGAACAGCCGCTACCAAAAATAAGCACCAAGGTCCTGGCCCCCAAGTTCGTCCCCCACTGCAAAAATGCCTAAAAACGGGGGAAGGGCCATAGCCTGGGGGGCTTAATAGTAATATTACATTCACTAAAATGCCTGACTCATAAATTCGGGGCTAGACTTTCATGGAGGGCCTAGATCTACGAGGTGCCTGTAAAATAGGTCATGACACACAGCCGTAAAAATAAGCCTCAAGTCCGGGTCCCCATGTTCAATCACCGCAAAAAAATGCCCAAAAAGTCGGGTGGGTGGCTAGCCTGAGGGTTGGCTGTGTTCGCCCCACGGACTCAAATCACAAGCAGATTTCATGAAGCCTCCGTGAGCTGGGGGCAAAATGTTTCAGACCGCTGCAAGCAGCCAAGATCCTAAATTAAGCGCCCCAAGGTCCGGTCCCTAAGGTTGTCCGCGGTAAAAATGCCCAAAAAACGCGTGGGCTATAGCCTTAAAGGGGGCTGGCCTTCGTCTGGCCGACCTCATAATGGGCCAGATTACAGAGGGCCTCCGTGGTGCTGTGTAGGACGTGGGCACAGCTGCACCAAAATAAGCTACCAAGGTCCGGGTCCCCACGATCAAGTTCGTCTCGGGCCGCGAAAAGCCCAAAACGCGGGGCTATAGGGGGTGGGCTTGCTCAGACTGACCCTGCTGAATGGGGCAAAACTTTAGGGCCTGCAGGTGTTAAAATAGCCAATAGCACAGCCGCCGCTACCAAAAATAAGGTGGGCACCAAGGTGTCCGTCCCCACGCTCGCCCAATCGCAAAAATGCCCAAAAAACGTGGGCTACCTTTCAGGGGGCGGGTGGCCAAGTTCGTCTACCGGACCTTAATGAGGCCAGACTTTGCGGCGGGCCTCACAGCCAAAAAATAGGTCATGAACAGCAAGGTCTCCAAAAATAAGCGCACCAAGGTTCCGGCCCCAAGTTCATCCATTGCAAATGCCCAAAATGGGCGTGGCTTATGTTGGGGGGGTTTGGGCTGGCTATTGCTCTGTCCTGCCGGACTCATAATGGGCTAGACTTTTGCGGGCGGGCCTGCCGCTAAAATAGGCCGCGGGCACAGCCGATTTCTCAAATATAAGCTACCAAGGTCCGCCCCAAGTGTTCGTCTCACGCAAAAATACCTAAAACGGGTGGGGTCAAAGGAGGGAAGGGCCTGGCCAAGTTCGTCCGCCGGACTAGGAATGGGGCCAGATTATAGGGCCTGCTGCTTACAAATTCATTAATCAAGCTCTGCACGCCACGCTGCCCATGGCGGTCCTGGGCCCCCAAGTGGGGCGGCCCCACCGCAAAAATATGCCTAAAAATGCCCAAAACCAAAGTGGGCTATAGCCTTGGGGAGGGTTGTCCAAGCCGTCCACGCCGACTCCGAATGGGGCCAGACTTAGGGACCTCGTGGCTAAAAAGTCATGCCACTGCCGTCAAGGCCCAAAAATAAGCTACCGAAGGTCCCGTCCCCAAGTTCGCCTGTCCGCAAAATGCCCAAAAATCACTGTGGGCCAGGCCTTTTTGGGGAGGAGGCTAAGTTCGGGTCCCCGGACTCGAATGGGCCAGACTTTCCGGGAGGGGACCTGTCAAAAGGTAGGGGTCAGCTGGCACTGCTGCCTAAAAATAAGCCCCGAAGGTCCCGCCCTCAAGTTCGCTGGCCCAAAATGCCCAAAAAATTGGTGGGCTATAGCCTCGGGGGGAGAGGCTGGCCAAGTTCGTCCCGCCGACTCCTGAATGGGAAGCGACTTATGAGGGGCCTCTGTTAAAAATAGGCCAAGAATGGGCACTGCCGCGCCCAAAAATAAGCGCGCACGGGCGTCCCGGCCCCCAAGTTCGCCCACTAAGCCCATAAAACGGGTGGGCTATAGCCTTGGGGGGAGGGCTGGCTGAAAGTTCTCCCTGCCAATGGACCCTGGTGGGGCCAGACTTATGGGGCCTCCGTGCTGTGCCAATGGGTCAGGCTGCTGGCCCTGGCGCCCAAAAATAAGCTACCAAGGTCCTGGCCCCTCAAGTTCGTCTGGCTACTGTAAAATGCCTAAAATCTGCATGGGCTATAGCCTGGGGAGCTGTCGCTGGACCGTTCGGGCCACGGACCCCTTGGTCAGCGATTATGTAGGGCCTCGTGGTGCTAAAGTAATTGGGCACTGCATCGCTGCCTCAAAATAAGCGCACGAAGGTCCCGCCCCAAGTTCATGGCACGCAAAATGCCCAAAAAAGGGTGGGCTATAGCCTCGGGGGGAGGGGCTGTTCACCATTGACTCGAATGGGGCGGGCCAGACTTCATGAGGGCCTGCAGCCAAAAATAGGCCGCCGATTGCCACTCCACCCAAAATAAGCACCAAGGTCCTGGCCCCAAGTTCGTCTCACTGCAAAATGCCCAAAAAAGGATATAGCGACTTGGGGGAGGGGTCACAAGTCTGTCTACCGGACTCGAATGGGGCCAGACTTTATGGCGTAGGCCCTCTGTGGAAAAAAGGGTTCAGGGCAAGGGCACTGTCAGCCTCAAAAATAATCATTGTGCTCCTGCCCCTGTTCGCTGCACGCACCCAAAAATGCTCAAAAATGGTGGGCTATAGCCTGGGGAGTTGCTGCCAAGTTCTCCTCACGACTCGAATGGGGTCAGACTTTACGAGGGGCCTCCGGGTGTGTTAAATATAGGCCATGGGGCTAGCTGCTGGCACTGCTGCCAGCCTCAAGTGTCCCGCCCCAAGTTCGGCCCACCGCAAAATGCCCAAAAATGGGTGGGCTATAGCTACTGGGGGAGGCTGCCAACAAGTCTGGCGTCCGGACTGCCGGAATGGCGGCCAGACTTCACGTAGGGCTCCATGTGGCTGGAATATAGGCCGCGGGAATTGCCGCGCCCAAAAATAAGTGCCTGAAGGTCCCGTCCCCAAGTTCGTCCGCCGCAAAAATGCCTGGGTGGGCGGCTATAGCCTGGGGGAGGGTTGGCCAAGTTCTCACCGGACTTGAATGGGGCTAGACTTTGCGAGGGGCCTGAGTGCCAACCAGGCTGCTGGCACTGCCGCACTCTCAAGGTCCCGGCCCCCAAGTTCGTCTCACCAAAAATAACTAAAAATGGGTGGCTATAGCCTTTTGGGGGAGGGTTGGCTGTTCGTCCGCCTGACTTAATGGGGCCAGACTTTGCGTAGGCCTCCTCAGGTGTAAAACTAGCCGCTGGCACTTCCGGCCCAAAATATATCATCAAGGTCCCGGCCCCAAGTTCGTCCACCGCAAAAATGCCAAAAACTGGTGGGCTATAGCCTGGGGAGGGCCAAGTTCTCCCCGCTTGACTCCTAATGGGCCAGACTTTGCGAGGCCTCCGTGGTGCTGCAAACTAGGTCATGGGCACTGCCAAGGCGTCCTGCTGTCCCATGGCCTCAAGTTCCCCACCGCAAAAATGCCCCAAAAACTAAAGGCTATAGCTTGGGGAGAGGTTTGGCCAAACCGTCTGGCCGGACCTAATGGGGCCGGGCCAAGTAGGGGAGGTGCCTGCAGGTAAAAGAAGCAGAATAGGTCAAGGGCACTGCCGCTCAAGGTCCCGGCCAAGTTCGTCTCACTGCAAGAAATACCCCAAAAAATCTGTGGCTAAGGGGATTGGGGAGTACGCTGTTCGTCCAATGGAGTAGAATGGGGCCTCCCTGCAGCTGTGGAATAGTCACGGCACTTCCCGGCCCAAAATAAGGCCACCAAGGTCCTGGCCCCCAGCTGTCTGTCTCACGCAAAATGCTCCAAAAAATGGTGGGGTTGAGCTCTTGGGAGGGGCTGGCCAAGTTCTCTCACCACTTGAATGGGGTCAGACCATGAGGCCTCCGTGGTGCCGTGTGTCCAGGTCATGGGCACTGCCGCGCCGGGAAGGTCCCGCCCCAAGTTCGCCCGACTGCAAAAATGCTCAAAACGCGGCTGTAGCCTGGGAGAGGGCAAGTCCGTCTGCCACGATTAATGCGCTGCATTCTCGGTGGCCTCCGGTGTTAACATAGTCAGCGGGCATTGCCGCCGCCCAAAAATAAGCACCAAGCTCCTGTCTCAAGTTCGTCTCACAAAGCCCAAAAACTGTGGGATATAGCCTTGGGGGGAGGGGCTGGCCAAGTTCGTCCTGACTCAGAATGGGGCTAGATTATGTGCTCCAGGTGCCAAAATATAAGGTCATGGGCACTGCCGCGCCCAAAACAGGCCCAAGGTCTCATCCCCAAGTTCGTCTGGCCAAAAATACCCAAAAATGGGCGTGGCTATAGCTCGGGGGCATACGTTCGGTCCGCCGACCGAATGGGGCTGCACTCATGAGGGCCCGTGTGTCAGTCCAGGTCACTGCACTGCCGGGAAGGTCCCGCCCCCAAGTTCGTCTGCCAAAATTTCTAAAACGGGCTTCATGAGGTAGCCTTGGGGGTATTGGCCAAGGTCGTCTACCGACTCGAATGGGGGCCAGACTTTAGGCCTCCAGCGAAAATAGCTACGGGCACTGCCGCCCAACAATACCGCGTCCCGCCCCAAGTTCGGTCTGCCGCAAAATGCCTAAAAACGGTGGGCTATAGCTCAAGGGAGGATAAGTCGTCCGCCGGATTGCATTGGGGCGACTTTTATGTAGGGCCTCCGTAGGCTGTGTAGCTGCAGGGCACTGTCACATTTCAAATATAAGCTACCAAGGTCCTGTCACCAAGTTCTGTGAAAATGTTTAAAAAATCTGGAGCAGGAATTGGGGAAGGGCTAATGTTCGTCCACGGACTCTGAATGAAGCATCATGTAGGGGCCTCCGTGGTGCTAAAATAGGTCATGGGATCAAGACCAAAAATAGCCACTGAAGGTCCCCGCCCCAAAGTTCTTCCAATGAAAATGCTCAAAAACCTGGGTGGGCTATAGCCTTGGGGGACGGTTGGCCAAGTTCGCCTCCACGGACCTCAATGAAGCAGACTTCACAGGGGCTCCTGCAGGCGGATAGCCACCTGCACTGCCACACCAACACACTGCTGTCCCTGCAAACGTCACTTCTAAAAATGCCCAAAACGGGTGGGCTATCGCTTGCTGAGGGGTTGGCCAAGTTCGTCCACGGACTCGTGAACGGGCCAGACTACAGGGCCCATGTGCCAAAGAGGTCATAGCACCTGCCGCCCAAATAATGCTACCTGGTTAACCTGGCCCCAAGTTCATTCACACAAAATGCCCCAAAAAATGGCAGGGCTGCGCCTGGGGGAGGCTTGGCTGGAAATTGCCTCCTGACTTGAATGGGGCTGACTTTATGGTGGCCTCCGTGGTGCCAAAAATAGGTCACGCAATCGGCTGCCACCAAAGCAATCTGGAAGGTCCCTGCACTCCAAGTTCGTCTCACTGCAAAATGCCTAAAAATGGTGGCTATACTGGGAAGGCCACCGTCTCACTGAGGGTGTATCGGGGCTGGATTAGAGGGGGGCCTCCGTGTGCTGCAATAGCTGCGGCACTTCTCCGGGCCCAAAATAAGCACATCAAGGTCCTTGCCCCATGTTCGTCTCACGTAAAATGCTCAAAAATGGGTGGGTTATAGAAATTGGGAGGGTTGGCCAAGTTCTCCCCGCCTCGACTTAATGGGGCTGCATTTCTATGGGGCCTGCGGTGCTGCAAAACCAGGTCAAGGGCACTGCCGCGCTCAAGGTCCCGCCTCCCAAGTTCGCTCCACCAAAATGCCCAAAAACGGGTGGCGATAGCCTGGGCTGCCAAGTCCGTCTGCCACCTGACGCGCCAGATTCTCGGCGTAGGCCTGTGCCAACAGGTCATGCATTGCCGGGCGCCCAAAAATAAGTGCCCGGGCGCCTCCCGGCCTCAAGTTCATTCAACAAGTAAAAATGCCTAAAAAAACTGGGTGGGCTATAGCCTTGGGGGAGGGACACAAGTTCGGTCCGCCGACCTGTAATGGGGCCACAGATTTATGTAGGGCCTGTGCCGGGGCTGAGTAGGCTGCACTGCCGCCCAAAAATAAGTGGCCCAAGGTCCGGCCCCCAAGTTCTGGGTCTGGCTGCAAAATGCCCAAAACGGTGGGCTATAGCCTGGGAGGAGTGGGAAGGGCTGTCTGCCCCACGACTCCTCGGAATGGGGCCAGACTTCATGCAGGGGCCTCCGGTGCTGTACAGGTCGCGGCCACTGCCGCTGGCTTAAAAATAAAAATGGCCGGGCGTCCCGTCCCCAACTTCGTCTGACTGCAAAAATAAAAAACGGGTGTGCTATAGCCTTGGGGGAGGGTTGCCAAGTCCGTCTGGCCGGGACTGAATGCGGCCAGGACTTCATGGTAGGGGCCTCTGTGCTAAATATAGTCAAGGCATTGTCACGCCCAAAAATAAGTGCCTGGCTCGCCCCAAGTTCTGGGTTCGGCCGCAAAAATGCCCAAAAACGGGTGGCTATAGCCTTAGGGGGAGTAATGGCCAAGTTCGGGTCTGGCCGGACCTGTAATGGGGCCAGATTTAGGGCCTGTGTTAAAATAGGCCACATCGTCAGCTACCAGCCAAGTTCAAGGTCTCTGGCCCCAACTCTGTCTACAATCGCAAAAATACCAAAAATGGGTGGCTAAGGCCTTGGGGGGAAAGGGCTGGCTGTCACTGGGCCGACTAATGGGGCCAGGACTCAAGGGCCTCCGTGTGCTAAAATAGCCGGGCACCGCCGCCTAAAATAAGCCACATCGAAGGTCTCGGCCCCTGTTCGCCCACCGCACTGCTCAAAACGGGCAAGTGATACCGTGTGAAGTTATTGGCTGTTCGCCCGGCCGACTCCTGAATGGGGCTTTTACCTCAAGGGCCTCCGTAGTTGTAATAGGTCAAAAACGTCACGCTTGGGGAATACAAGACGGCGTCCTGGCCCTAAGTTCGTCTAATTGCAAATCGCTTAAAACGGCGCGTACGAGCATCATGGACGGGTTGGCTAAGTTCGTCTTCACGACTCGCCAGAATTGCCAGACTTGCGAGGGGCTCTGCAGGTTAAAAGAGTCATAGTAATTGTCACATTTAAATATAGCTACCGCGTCCCGCCCCAAGTTCGTCTGGCCGTAAAATGCCTAAAACGGTAATATACCAGTGGTGGTAAGTTGCCAGCCGTCTGCCGACTTAACGAAAACAGGTAGAAAGAAGCAGGAATCGGATAATCCTTATAACACGTAACTGAACGAAGTAATACCGAT
>JAUJEN010000308.1:0-39894 GCA_030448925.1 Citrus cavaleriei
CTAGAAGCGCATTGCTGGCGTTAATCCGATTCTGTTTTTCTGCCTGCAGCACCTGGTCTCGACCCGGAATGCCGCGAGACTTTGGCGTAGGGCATCCGTGGTGTTGAAATGTCGCGGCAAAGTCGCCAAAAATAACCGCCTGGGCGTCGGGCCGCCAAGTTCGGGTTCAAGTGAAAAGGCCAAAACGGTGGGGCAGCCAGTGTGGCTGGTCAACGATCCCCAACTCGGAACAGACATTGTAAGGCCTCAAAGCGCAGGCTATTACCGGCAAAGCCGCCGTTAAAAATAACCCGCTGAAGGTCAGCGAACTGCCCAGCGGAAAACGGTAAAAACGAAGCGGTTATAGCTTTGGGGTGGCTGCCAACTGCCGCTTTGAATCGAATGCCGCGAGACTTTTCAGGCCTCTGTAAGCAAAAAAGGAGTCGGGCAAAGCCGTTTCAAATCAACCGCCCGGGCGTCGGGCCAAACTGCCCAGCGGAAAAGGCTACAAAACGTGGTGGGCTATAGCCTTAAAAGGGCTGGCGACTTCCGCCTGACTCGGAATGCCATTTATGAGGGCCCGCAGTTAAAATAGACGGTAAAGTCACAATAAAAATAACCGCCCGGAAGTCGGGCGCCAAAGTCTGCTCAGTGAGGAAATATGAAAACGGTGGCTATAGCTCAGGGGTGGAATACGCCAACCAGCCATGACCGGGAATGCCATGGACTTTGTAGGGCCTCCATAAAGAAAATAAGGAAGGCTTCAAAAATAACCGCTCAAGGTTAAAGCCAAAACTGCCGAAGCGGAAAAGGCCACAAATCGGTGGGTTATGCCTTGAGGGTGCGCTGGCTACCGCCTGCTGACTCGAATGCCACGAGACTTTGTGAGGGCTCAGGCTGAAATAGGTTGGCAGACAAAGCAGCTTAAAAATAACCGGCCAAGGCCGAGGCGCCGCAGTTCGCCCAGCGAAAAAGGCGAAAAAACGGGGTGGGTTTTGGTAGTCAGTGGGGTCATTACCGTCCGCCGACCTCGGAATGCCGCGAGACTTCATAGTGGGGCCTTCAAAAAGGGTTAGGCCGCGCTATCACTGCTGCTCAAAATAACTGCCCGGAAGGCCGGGCGCCAAGTTCGCCCAGCGGAAAGGGCCACAAAACGGGTGGTAATATGGGGTGGGCAGGCCAACTTTTGTCCGCTGGACTCGGAAAGCCACAGACTTTGCGAGGGTATCCGTGGTGCTGTAAACAAGTCAGCGACAAAGCCGCTGGCCAAAAATAATCACCAAGGTCAAGCCAAGTTCGTCCGCGGAAAAAAAGGCCACAAAACGGGTTATAGCCTTTGGGTGTGTGGCTCGCCAATTTATCCCCTAACTCGGAATGCCGCGAGACACGCGTAGGGGCCCGCAAAAGTTAGAAAAAATAGGCTCTCGGCAAAGCCGGGCCACAAAAATAACTGCTGCTGAAGGTCGGGCGCCACCTGCCCAGCGGAAAATGCACAAACGAAAGCGGCTATAGCCTTGGGGGTGGGGTTGGCCAACTGGCTCGCCGGAATCGGAACGCCGCGAGACGCTGAGGGCCTGCGGGCCGTGGCACAGCTGCGGGCAAAGCCGCGCTCAAACTAACCGCTTCAAGGCCGGGCGCCAAGTTCGGCCCAGCGGAAAAGGCCACAAAAACGTGGTGGCTATAGCCTTGGGTGGGGTTGCCACCGCCTGCCGGACGCGAGACTTGTGAGGGGCTTCTGGCAAAATAAAATAGATGCGGCAAAAGGCTTAAAAATCACCGCCGGGCCAAGTTCGTCCAGCGGAAAAGGCTACAAAATCGGTGGGTTATAGCCTTGGAGGGTGCGGTTGGCCAACATCGTCTGGCTGGACCCGGAATGCCACGATTTTGCGTAGGGCTCCAGGCGAAAATAGGCTTAGCCGTGCCGCCAAAAACAACCGGCCCGAAGGCCGAGGCGCTTAAGTTCGCCCAGCGAAAAGGTCACAAAAACGGGTTATAGCCTTGGTGGCCATTTCACCGTCAATACCGATCTTAACGCGGCGACTTTGCTAGTTGCCTGGTAGTAGCTCAAAAGGTTGTGCCGCGGGCAAAGTCGCGCCCAAAACAACCAAGGGCCGGTAGCCGTTCGCCCAGCTGTAAAAGGCCACAAAAACGGTGGCTATAGCCTCGGGGGTTGGTCACCGGTCACGACCTCGGAATGCCGCCAGACTTCACGAGGGTCCTCCGTGGTGCCAAAAATAGGCCGCGGGGAAAGCCGCGCCCAAAAAGCCAACGCTCAAGGCCGAGCGCCAAGTTCGCCCCAGCGGGAAAATGCCACAAAAACGGGTGGGCTATAGCCTTGGGGTAATGTGCCAACTTCCCCCCGACTCGAATGTGAAAGCGAGACATTTAGGGGCCTGCAGCGAAAAATAGCCGGACAAAGCCGCTGGCAAAATAACCGCTGGCGTCAGTCGCCAAGTTCGCCCCAGCGGAAAAGGCCACAAAACGGAAGCAAGCAGCAGCTCAAAGGCTGGCCAACTTCGCTCGCCGGAATCGAATGCCGCTGCGACTTTGCGAGGGGCCTGTGGAAGTCAAAACAATAGCCGCCGGGTGCCGCCAGGCGGCCACCCCGGCGTCGGGCGCCAATATCGCCTGCGGAAAAGGCTACAAAACGCGGATGAAGCCTTGGGGTGGGCTGGCTAACTGTTCGCCGACTTTAATGCCGCGAGACTTTGCGAGGGCCTTCCAGAAACCCAAAATAGCCGCGCAAAGCCGTGTCGCGGCTTAAATCGCATCGGCGTCAAAGGCGTTCACGCCAGTGAAAATGTTACAAAACGGGTGGCTATAGCCTTGGGGAAGGCCACCGTCTTCGCCGCATCAATGCCGCGAGACTCATGGTGGGGCCTTCGTGGTGTTAAAATAGGCCGCGCGTGCAATACCGGTATTCAAAAATAACCGTCAAGGCCGCGCCGTTCGCCCAGCGAAAAAGGCCACAAAAAACGTGTGCTATAACACAGCGGGCAGGCCAACTTTGAAACCAGCCGGACCGGAATGCCGAGACTTTACAGGGGTATCCGTAAAAGTTAAAAAATAGCCGCGGCAAAGCCGCTGGCAAAGCCGGGGGAATAACCGCCTAAGGTCGGCGCCGTTCGCCCAAATGAAAAGGCCACAAAAACGCGTGGGCTATAGCTCTGGGTGTGGCTGGCCAATTTATCCCCAACCGGAACACGCAGACATTGCGAGGGGTCGGCAGTGCTAAAATAGACCACGGGTGCTGCCACAAGAAAATAACCGGCACAAGGTCGGAAACAAATTGCCCAGCGGAAAACGGGAACAAAACGAGCTGGCTATAGCCTTTGGGGGTGGCTGGCCAACTGGCCCTACCGGACTGGAATGCTGCGAGACTCTGTACAGGGGGCCTCCGCACTGGGGAATAAAGCGTGCTCAAGCCGCACTAAAAATAACCGCCCGAAGGCCGGGGCACCGTTCGCCCCTGGCGGAAAAGGCCACAAAAAACGGCGGGTTATAGCCTTGTGGGTGGGGATGGCCCACTTCGTCCCGGAGTCGAATGCTATGAATGGTGAGGGCCTGTAGCAAAATAGTTGCAGGCAAAGCGCGCCAAAATAATCACCAATGATAAATGTCTGCCCAGCGTGAAAAAGGCCACAAAAACGGGTGGGCGAAATTTTGGGGTGGGTTAGCTAACTTTCGGTTCACGGACGGAATGCCGCGAGATTTTACGAAATTGCAGTTAAAATAACCGCCTGGTTGCCGGGCGCCAACGCCGCCCAGAAGAAAAAGGCCACAAAACGGGTACAGAAGTCGGGGGTTAGTTATTCCACTGTCTGGCTGACCGGAATGCCGCGACTTTGTTGTAGGGGCCTCAATGCGTTGCACAATGCTGGCAAAGCTGGTTCTGTAAAATAACCGCCTGGTCAAGCCAAATCTCGTCCAGCGAAAGGCTACAAAACGGGTGGCTGGTAGTTTGGGGGTGGGGCGGCTAAATTTCACCGGGCTCACTGAATGCTGACTTACCAGGGCCTCTCATGGTGTTAAAACAGGCACGGCAAAAGCTGCCTAAAAAATAATTGCTCAAGGCTGGGGCGCCAGTTCGCCCAGTGGAAAAGTCACAAAACGCATGGCGACATAGTTTTTCAAGGTGGGCTGGCCACTGGCCCGCCGTTCTTAATGCTACGTAGACTTTGGGGTCGTAGCAATATAGATCATGCAAAAGCCGCTGCCTAAAAAATAACCGAAGACCGTAAAGCGAAAGTCGCGAAAAAGGCTACAAAACGGGGTGGGCTATAGGCCTTAGCGGGTGGTCACCACGTTCGCTCGAATACAAACTTTGGCGGGGCCCAGCAACAGGCTGCCGGGCAAAGTCACACAAAAAGAACCGCACGGGTGCCAGCGCCGGCGCGCCCCAGGTGGAAAAGGCTACAAAACGTGGTGCCAGCTTTGGGGTGGAAGGCAACTTCGTCTGGCCGGTCTCGGAATGCCGCGAGTCTTTGCGAGGGGCCTCGGTGTGTCAAAAATAGGCCGCGGGCAAAGCCGCGCCCAATACTAACCGCCCGGAGGCCGGGGCGCCAAGTTCGTCCAGCGGAAAAAGGCCGCAAAAACGGGTGGGGTATAGCTGGGGTGGGGTTGGAATGGCTTCGCCTGCCGCACCGAATGCCGCGACTTGTTGGGGCCTGTAGGCCAGGAAGAAGTCAAGGCAAAGCCGCGCTTGTGCACCGCCCAGCACGGGCGCTAAGTTCGCCTTTGTGCGAAAGGCCACAATAACGGGTGGGTTATGGCCTGGGGGTGGGGCCGCCCGACTGTCCGCCAGACTCGACTGCCACGACTTTGGGAGGGCCTGCGGTGCTAAAAATAGACCGTAAAAAGCCATACCAAAATAACTGCCCAAGGTCACGCCAAGTTCGGCCCAGCGGAAAAGGCCACAAACGGTTAGCGATACCTGGGGTGGCTGGCCAACTCGCCCGCCGGACCTGGAATGCCACGAGACTTTACAGGGGGCTTCCAGGTGTTGTAAATAGGTCGCGGCAAAGCCAAAAATAATCATCAAGGCGCGGCGCGCTCCAGCGGGAAAAGGCCACAAAACGGGTGGGTTGGCAGCCTGGGTATACAACTTCGTCTGGCCGGACTGGAATGCCGCGAGGCTTTTGCGAGGGCCTGCAGTAAAACAAAATAGGTTGCAGCAAAGCCGCGCCAACCAACCGCCGGGAGGCCGGGCGCCGAAGTTCGCCCAGCGGAAAGGCCGCAAAAACGGTGGCTATACTTTGGGGGTGGGGGCTGGCTCATTGCTCGTCGGACTCGAATGCCGCGAGATTCTTGCGGCGAGGGGCCTCCAGGTCAGTAAAATAGTCATGGGCAAAGCCGCCGCCTAAAAGTAACCCGCCAAAGGCCGGGCGCCAAGTTCGCCCAGCGGAAAAAGCCACAATAACGGTGGGTTATAGTTTTGGGGTGGGGCACCACTGCCCGCCAGACTCGGACCGCCACGAGACGGAGGCCTGTGGTGCTAAAGAATCACGGGCAAAGCCGCGAATTAAAAATAACCGCCTCGAATGCCGGGCGACATTGCCCAGCGAAAAGGCTAAAAACGGTTGGGATATAGCTCAGGGGTGGGTTACGATTTCGTCCGCCGACTGGAATGCCGCGAGACTTTGCGTAGGAGCCTGCATTAAATAGGTCACAAAGCCGCTTAAAAATAACCGCTCAAGGCCGGGCGCCAAGTTCACGCGGAAAGGCCACAAGAACGGGTGGGTTATAGCCTTGGGTGGTGGATACTACCATTCACGACCAATGCCGCGAGACTTTGCGAGGATCCTCCGCGTTGCATTAAAATATGGCAAAGCTGGTCTGAAAATAATCCACCAAGGCCGGGCGCCTAACTTCGCCCAGTGGAAAAGGTTACACAAACGCTTGGGCTATAGCCAGCGGGCAGGCCAATCATTCACGCCGGTTCGGAATGCCACGATTTTTGGGAGGCCTCTGTGGTGTTAAAAAATAGACCAAGGGTAAAAGCTGCTTAAAAATAACTGGCCAAGGCCGGGCGCCAAGTTCGCCTTGTGCAGAAAAAGGGCCACAAAAACGGTATGGTAGCCTTTGGGGTGAAATGATTTCGTCACTTGACTGCTGGAATGCTAAGAGAGTTCAGAGGCCTGCAGCCAAAATAGGTCAGGCAAAGCCGCTTAAAAATAACTACCAAGGCCGGGCGCCAAGTTCGGGCCCAAATGAAAAAGGCCACAAAAACGGTGGGCTATAGCTCTTAGTGTGGGTTGGCCAACTTCACGACCGGAATGCCGCGAGACTTTGCAAGGCTTCATTTGTTGTAAATAGTCATGACAAAAGCCGCTACCAAAATAACAGCTCAAGGCCGGGGCTGTTCGCCCAGCGAAAAAAGCTACAAAACGGGTGGGCTATAGCTCAGGGTGGGGCTGGCCACTCGTCATTTGACCGGAATGCTAAGAGAGTTTGCGAGGTCGGTAAGCAAAAATAGGTCATGGGCAAAGCCGCGCTTCAAAATAACCGGCCTCGGGCCGGGCGCCAAGTTCGCCCAGCGGAAAAGGCCAAAACGGTTGGCCAGCCTTCGGGTGGGTCACGACTTCGGGGCCCGCCGAAGTTTCTAATGCCACGAGACTTGGGAGGGGCCTGCAGCAAAATAGACCAAGGCAAAGCCGCAACCAAAATAACCGCCTGAATGCCGGGCGACATTGGCCCAGCGGAAAAAGGCCACAAAACGGTTGGATATAGCTGGGGTGGGTTATTTACTTTCGTCCGCTGGACTCGAATGCCGCGAGACTTTATGCAGGAGCCTCTGCGGCGCCAGGGGCCAGGTCGCTGGCAAAGTTTCGCTAAAAAAAATAACCGCCGAAGGCCGGGCGCCAAGTTCGTCCCGCGGAAAAAGGCCACAAGAACGGGTGGCTAGCCTGGTGGTTGGCCGACTTCGCCCCGGGCCGGACTCCGAATGTCAGCGAGACTTTGCGAGGATCCTCCGGCAAAGGCCAGGCCGCTGGCAAAGCCGGGTCCGAAATCCAACCACCAAGGCCGGGCGCCAACTTCGCCTGCGAGTGGCTATACAAACGCTTAAATAGTAGCCTTCGGTGTGCAGGCCAACTCGCCTCACGGGTCTCGAATGCCACGAGACTTTGGGAGGGCCTCCGGTGTTAAAAATAGAACGGCAAAAGCCGCCGCCTAAAAATAACCTTCGTGAGGCCGGGCGCCAAGTTCGTCCAGCGGAAAAAGGACACAAAACGGTGGCCAGCCTCTGGGTGGGGCTACCACTTCGCCCGGCCGTCTTCGAATGCCACGACCTTTGGGAGGCTCAAAGCAAAATAGATCATGGGTAAAGCAGCGCCTAAAATAACTGGCCAAGGCCGGGCGCCGTCTGGCTCCAGCAGAAAAGGCCACAAAACGGGTGGGCTATAGCCTTTGGTACGACTTCGTCCGCCTGACTCGGAATGCTAAGAGAGTTTGTGAGGGCCTCCGGTGTTAAAATAGGTCGCGGGCAAAAGCCGCCAAAAAATAACCTACCAAGGCCGGGCGCCAAGTTCGCCCAGCGAAAAAGGCCAAAACGGGTTGGGTTGTAGCCTTCGGTGGCTAATACCGCCCGCCGGTTCGGAATGCCACGAGACTTTGGGAGGGCCTGCAGTTGTAAAATAATAGACCGCGGCACGCCGCTTCAAAAATAACCGCCCGGCTGCCGGGCGCCAAGTTCGCCCAGCGAAAAGGCCACAAAACGTGGTGGGCCAGGTTTTCGGGTGGGGCTACGACTTTCGTCTACCGGGTCTCGAATGCCACGAGACTTCGAGGGGCTTCAAAAAGCAAAAAATAGACCGCGGGTGTCACGCTAAAAATAACCTTCAGAGGTCAAGCCAAGTTCGCCCAGCGGAAAAAGGCCAAACTGTGGCTAAATTGGGTAATAATGATTAACTGGGCCGGACTCGGAATGCCACGAGACTTTGGGAGGGGCCTCCGTGTGCCAAAAATAGACCGCGGGCAAAGCCGCGCCCAAAAATAACCGCCCGAAGGCCGGGGCGCCAAGTTCGTCCAGCGGAAAAAGGCCACAAAAACGGGTGGGCTATAGCCTTGGTGGGGGCAGGCCGATCATTCCCGCCTGACTCGAATGCTAAGAGAGTTTGTAGGGCCTGTGTTAAAATAGGTCGCGGCAAAGCCGCTGCTTTCTGCTAAAAATAACTCAAGGTCACGCCAAGTTCGCCCAAATGGGAAAAAGGCCACACAATGGGTGGGCGTAGCTGGGGTGGGGTTGCCCGACACCGGCCAGACTGCCACGAGACTGGAGGGGCCTGTGCTGTACAGATCAAGGGCAAAGCCGCTACCAAAATAACCCGTGAGGCCGGGCGCTGCTCGGCCCAGCGGAAAAAGGCCACAAAAACGGTGGGTTGTAGCCTGGGTGGGCTACGATTTCGTCCGGCTGTCTGAAATGCCACGCAGAGACTTTGGGAGGGCCTGTGCCGTAACAGACCGCGGGGCAAAGCTGCGCTCAGTAACAACCGGCTCAAGGCCGGGCGCCAAGTCTGCCCAAAGAGAAAAGGCCACAAAACTGTGGCTATAGCCTGGGTGGGCAGGCTGGATTGGCCTGCCCATTCGGAATGCAAGAGAGTTTGTGAGGGGCCTGCAGCTGAAAATAGGGTCAAGGGCAAAGCCGCGCCCCAAAAATAACCGGCTCAAGGCTGGGCCAAGTTCGGGCCCAGCCAGGCCACACCAGGCTATAGCCTGGGGTGGGGTCTGACCTCTGTCCGCCAGACTCCTGACTGCCACGTGAGACTTTGGGAGGGGCCTGCAGCTAAAATAGACTGCTGGGCAAAGCCACGCCCAAAATAATCAGTTCAAGGCCGGGCGCCAAGTTCGCCCAGCGGAAAAGGCCACAAAATGGCCGGGCGATAGCCTGGGGTGGGCTGGCCACTGTCCCGCTGACTCCGGAATGCCACGAGACTTTGCGAAGCCAGAAGCAGTTAAATAGGGTCACGGCAAAGCCGCTGCCAAAAATAATCACCAAGGCCGGTCAGCGCCGGCAAGTGCGCCCAGCGAAAAAGGTCACAAAACGCAAGGTGGGCTATAAAGCCTTTGGGGCGATGTAACTTCGTCCGCTGGACTGGGAATGCCGGAGACTTTAAGGCGTAGGGCCTTGAAAGTTAAGTGTATTGTGGCCGCCAGCCAAAAGCCGCGCTTCAAAAAGTAACCGCCCAAAGGCCGGGCGCCGTTCGCCCAGCTGAAAAAGGCCACAAAACGGGTGGGCTATAATGGGTGGGTTGGCCGATCTGGCCGGACTCCAGAATGCCGCGAGACATACGAGGGCCTGCAGTTGGGGGCCAGTCATGCGGCAAAGCCGCCCAAAATAACCACGGCGTCGGGCGCTGCGCGCTTCCAGCGAAAAGGCTACAAAACGGAAGCAGCTTGGGGGTGGGCTGGCCAACTTCTGACTCGAATGCCGCGATTTCGTGGGGCCCGGTGTTAAAAAAATAGGCGGGCAAAGCACGCTAAAATTAACCACCCAAGGTCGGGCTTAAGTTCATTCAGCAGAAAAAGGCCAAAAAAACGGTACAACTTCGGCCACCGCTTGACTCGAATGCCGCGAGATTCTTGCAAGGGGTATTTTTCAAAATAGGTCCATGGACAAAGCCGCTACTTAAAATAACAGTGCCAAGGCCGGGCGCCAAGTTCGCCCAGCGAAAAAGGCTACAAAACGGGTGGCTATAGCTCTAGGGGTGGCTACAACTGGGTCACCGCCGGACTCAATGTCAAGCGACTTTGCAAGGGGTTCATTTGTTGTAGGCCGCTGGACAAAGCCGCGCCAAAATAACCGCCCAAAGGTCACGGGCCAAGTTCGGCCCAGCGAAAAGGCCACAAACGGGTGGGCGATAGTCTGGGATGGGGTTACGACAATTCGTCCGCCGGACTCCGGAATGCCGGAGACTTGCGAGGGGGGCTCTGCAGCAAAATAGGTCATTACGCGGGCACCGCGCCCAAAAACTCCGGGCGTCAAGCGGGCCAAGTTCGCCCAGCGAAAAGGCTACAAAAAGGTGGGTTATACCCTTTGGGGGGTGGGTTGGCCAACTACCGCCCGCCGGATTCGGGAAAAAAAGCGACTTTACAGGGCTTCAAAAGGGTGCTGAAGGCGCCGCAAAAACCGCCGCCTGTAAAAATATCGCCCGGCGTCAGGCCGCCAAGTTCGTCCATCGGAAAAAGGCCACAAAAACGGGTGGGCTATAGCCTTGGGGGGTGGGGCTGGCCAACTTCGTCCGCTGGAATCGGAATGCGGCGAGACTTTGCGAGGGGCCTCCGTAAAAAAAGAGGTAGCCAGCTTTCAAAATAACCGCTCAAGGTCGGCCAAGTTCACCCAGCGGATAAAGGCCACAACAACGCTTGGGCTATAGTGCAGGCCGATTTCGTCCGCCTGACCGGACGTTAAGAGAGTTTGTGAGGGCCTCGGTGTTAAAATAGGTCGCGGGCAAAGCCGTCAAAATAACCGCTCAAGGTCAGCCAAGTTCGCCCAGCGCGAAAGGCCACAAAAACGGTTGGCTGTAGCCTCGGGTGGGCTGGCCGATTAACTGGCCGGTCTCGAATGCCACGAGACTTCGAGGGCCTGCGGTGTTAAAATAGACCGCGGCAATGCCGCTTCTAAAATAACCGGCCGCGCGCCAAGTTCGTCCAGCGAAAAAGGCCACAAAAATGCGGGTGGGCTGTAGCCGGTGGGCTGGCGATTTCGTCCGCCGTCTCGGAATGCCACGAGACTTTGGGAGGCCTCCAGCGGTTAAAATAGACCGCGGGCAAAGCCGCGCCCAAAAATAACCTCCCGTAGGCCGGGGCGCCAAGTTCGTCCAGCGGAAAAAGGCCACAAAATCGGGTGGGCTGTAGCATTGGGGGGTGGTTTCACCGGCCGTCTCGGAATGCTACTTGAGACTTTGGAGGGGCCTGTGCCAAAAATAGACCAAGGGCAAAGCTGCGCCTGTAAAAATAATCACCAAGGCCGGGGCGCCAAGTTCGTCCAGCAGAAAAAGGCCACAAAAACGGGTGGGCTATAGCCTTGGGGGGTGGGGCAGGCCGACTTCGTCCGCCTGACTCGGAATGCTAAGAGAGTTTGTGAGGGGCCTCCGTGTGCCAAAAATAGGTCGCGGGCAAAGCCGCGCCCAAAAATAACCGCCCGAAGGCCGGGGCGCCAAGTTCGTCCAGCGGAAAAAGGCCACAAAAACGGGTGGGCTATAGCCTTGGGGGGTGGGGCTGGGACCCGATGTCCGGCCAGACCTCGGACTGCCACGAGACTTTGGGAGGGGCCTGCAGTGTAAAATAGACCAAGGGCAAAGCCGCTTCAAAAATAACTGCCGTTCAAGGTCAGCGCCAAGTTCGCCCAGCGGAAAAAGGCCACAAAACGGTTAAGCGATAGCCTCGGGGTGGGCTGGCTAACTGTCGCCGGACTCGGAATGCCACGAGACTTTGCGAGGGGCTTCCGTGTGCCAAAAATAGGTCGCGGGCAAAGCCGCGCCAAAAAATAACCGCCCGAAGGCCGGGGCGCCAAGTGCGTCCAGCGGAAAAAGGCCACAAAAACGGGTGGGCTATAGCCTTGGGGGTGGGGCTGGCCAACTTCGTCCGCCGGACTCGGAATGCCGCGAGGCTTTGCGAGGGGCCTCGGTGTGCCAAAAATAGGCCGCGGGCAAAGCCGCGCCCAAAACTAACCGCCCGGAGGCCGGGGCGCCGAGTTCGTCCAGCGGAAAAAGGCCGCAAAAACGGGTGGGCTATAGCCTTGGGGGGTGGGGCTGGCCTACTTCGTCTGCCGGACTCGGAATGCCGCGAGACTTTGCGAGGGGCCTCCGTGTACCAAAAATAGGCCGCGGGCAAAGCCGCGCCCAAAAGTAACCGCCCAAAGGCCGGGGCGCCAAGTTCGTCCAGCGGAAAAAGGCCACAATAACGGGTGGGCTATAGCCTTGGGGGGTGGGGCCGTCCGACTTCGTCCGCCAGACTCGGACTGCCACGAGACTTTGGGAGGGGCCTCCGTGTGCCAAAAATAGACCGCGGGCAAAGCCGCGCCCAAAAATAACCGCCCGAATGCCGGGGCGCATACTTCGTCCAGCGGAAAAAGGCCACAAAAACGGTTGGGATATAGCCTTGGGGGGTGGGGCTGGCCGACTTCGTCCGCCGGACTCGGAATGCCGCGAGACTTTGCGAGGAGCCTCCGTGCGCCAAAAATAGGCCGCGGGCAAAGCCGCGCCAAAAAATAACCGCCCGAAGGCCGGGGCGCCAAGTTCGTCCTGCGGAAAAAGGCCACAAGAACGGGTGGGCTATAGCCTTGGGTGGTGGGGCTGGCCGACTTCGTCCGCCGGACTCCGAATGCCGCGAGACTTTGCGAGGATCCTCCGCGTGCCAAAAATAGGCCGCGGGCAAAGCCGGGTCCGAAAATAACCACCCGAAGGCCGGGGCGCCAACTTCGTCCAGTGGAAAAAGGCTACACAAACGTTTGGGCTATAGCCTTCGGGGGTGGGGCAGGCCAACTTCGTCCGCCGGTCTCGGAATGCCACGAGACTTTGGGAGGGGCCTCCGTGTGCCAAAAATAGACCGCGGGCAAAGCCGCGCCCAAAAATAACCTCCCGTAGGCCGGGGCGCCAAGTTCGTCCAGCGGAAAAAGGCCACAAAAACGGGTGGGCTGTAGCCTTCGGGGGTGGGGCTGGCCGACTTCGTCCGCCGGTCTCGGAATGCCACGAGACTTTGGGAGGGGCCTCCGTGTGCCAAAAATAGACCGCGGGCAAAGCCGCGCCCAAAAATAACCGCCCGAAGGCCGGGGCGCCAAGTTCGTCCAGCGGAAAAAGGCCACAAAAACGGGTGGGCTATAGCCTTGGGGGGTGGGGCAGGCCGACTTCGTCCGCCTGACTCGGAATGCTAAGAGAGTTTGTGAGGGGCCTCCGTGTGCCAAAAATAGGTCGCGGGCAAAGCCGCGCCCAAAAATAACCGCCCGAAGGCCGGGGCGCCAAGTTCGTCCAGCGGAAAAAGGCCACAAAAACGGTTGGGCTGTAGCCTTCGGGGGGGGCGCTGGCCGACTTCGTCCGCCGGTCTCGGAATGCCACGACACTTTGGGAGGGGCCTCCGTGTGCCAAAAATAGACCGCGGGCAAAGCTGTGCCCAAAAATAACCGCCCGAAGGCCGGGGCGCCAAGTTCGTCCAGCGGAAAAAGGCCACAAAAACGGGTGGGCTATAGCCTTGGGGTGGCTGGCTAACTCGTCTCGGCCGACTCGGAATGCCACGAGACTTTGGGAGGGGCCTGGTGTTGTAGATCAAGGGCAAAGCCGCGCCCAAAAATAACCGCCCGAAGGCCGGGGCGCCAAGTTCGTCCTGCGGAAATAGGCCACAACAACGGGTGGGCTATAGCCTTGGGGGTGGGCGGCCCCGCTGGACTGGGGAATTCCGTGAGACTTTAGGGGCCTGTAGCAAAATAGGTCCGCGGCAAAGCCGCTAAAAAATAACCGGCCAAGGTCAAGGCCAAGTTCGCCCAATGCGGAAAAGGCCACAAAAACGGGTGGGTTATAGCTTGGGGTGGGGTTGGCCACTGTCACCGGACTGAATGCTACAGACTTGCGAGGGGCTTCGCAGGCAAAATAGGTCATGGGAAAAAGTCACGCTCAAAAAATAACCACCAAGGCCGGGCAAGCCAAGTTCGCCCAGCAGAAAAAAGGCCAATAAAAACGGTGGGCTATAGCCTTGGTGGGGCTGGCGATCATCCGCCTTGACTCGAATGCTAAGAGAGTTTGTGAGGGCCTGCAGGTTAAAAATAGGTCGCGCAAAGCCGCCGCCAAAAATAACCGCCAAGGCCGGGCGCCAAGTTCGCCCAGCGAAAAAGGCCACAAAACGTTGGGCTGTAGCCTTTCGGGTGGGCTGGCCGACTTGTCCGGCCGGTCTCGAATGCCACGAGACTTTGGGAGGCCTGTGCCAAAAATAGGCCGCGGGCAAAGCCGCGCCCAAAAATAACCGCGCGAAGGCCGGGGCGCCAAGTTCATGCGGCGGAAAAAGGCCACAAAAACGGGTGGGCTATAGCCTTGGGGGGTGGCGGCTACCTTCGTCCGCTGGACCGGGAATGCCGTGAGACTTTGGCGTAGGGGCCTGTGCAGTTAAAATAGTCGCTGCCAAAGCCGCGCCCAAAAGTAACCGCCCAAAGGCCGGGGCGCCAAGTTCGTCCAGCTGAAAAAGGCCACAAAACGGGTGGCTATAGCTCTGGGGTGGTTGGCCGACTGGTCTGGACTCAGAATGCCGCGAGACATTACGAGGGGCCTCTGTGTGCCAAAAATAGTCCGCGGGCAAAGCCGCGCCCAAAAATAACCACACGAAGGCCGGGGCGCCAAGTTCGTCCAGCGGAAAAAGGACAAAAAAACGGGTGGGCTATAGCCTTGGGGGGTGGGGCCGTCCGACTTCGTCCGCCGGACTCGGACTGCCACGAGACTTTGGGAGGGGCCTCCGTGTTCCAAAAATAGACCGCGGGCAAAGCCACGCCCAAAAATAACCACCCGAAGGCCGGGGCACCAACTTCGTCCAGCGGAAAAAGGCCACAAAAACGGGTGGGCTATAGCCTTGGGGGGTGGGGCTGGCCGACTTCGTCCGCCGGACTCGGAATGCCGCGAGACTTTGCGAGGGGCCTCCGTGTGCCAAAAATAGGCTGCGGACAAAGCCACGCCCAAAAACAACCGCTCGAAGGCCGGGGCGCCAAGTTTGTCCAGCGGAAAATGGCCACAAAAACGGGTGGGCTATAGCCTTGGGGGGTGGGGCTGGCCGACTTCGTCCGCCGGACTCAGAATGCCGCGAGACATTACGAGGGGCCTCTGTGTGCCAAAAATAGTCCGCGGGCAAAGCCGCGCCCAAAAATAACCACACGAAGGCCGGGGCGCCAAGTTCGTCCAGCGGAAAAAGGACAAAAAAACGGGTGGGCTATAGCCTTGGGGGGTGGGGCCGTCCGACTTCGTCCGCCGGACTCGGACTGCCACGAGACTTTGGGAGGGGCCTCCGTGTTCCAAAAATAGACCGCGGGCAAAGCCACGCCCAAAAATAACCACCCGAAGGCCGGGGCACCAACTTCGTCCAGCGGAAAAAGGCCACAAAAACGGGTGGGCTATAGCCTTGGGGCTGGCCGTCTGGCCTGGACTCGGAATGCCGCGAGACTTTGCGAGGGGCCTCCGTGTGCCAAAAATAGGCTGCGGACAAAGCCACGCCCAAAAACAACCGCTCGAAGGCCGGGGCGCCAAGTTCGTCCAGCAGAAAAAGGCCAAAAAAACGGGTGGGCTATAGCCTTGGGGGGTGGGGCAGGCCGACTTCGTCCGCCTGACTCGGAATGCTAAGAGAGTTTGTGAGGGGCCTCCGTGTGCCAAAAATAGGTCGCGGGCAAAGCCGCGCCCAAAAATAACCGCCCGAAGGCCGGGGCGCCAAGTTCGTCCAGCGGAAAAAGGCCACAAAAACGGTTGGGCTGTAGCCTTCGGGGGTGGGGCTGGCCGACTTCGTCCGCCGGTCTCGGAATGCCACGAGACTTTGGGAGGGGCCTCCGTGTGCCAAAAATAGACCGCGGGCAAAGCCGCGCCCAAAAATAACCGCCCGAAGGCCGGGGCGCCAAGTTCGTCCAGCGGAAAAAGGCCACAAAAACGGGTGGGCTATAGCCTTGGGGGGTGGGGCTGGCCAACTTCGTCCGCCGGACTCGGAATGCCACGAGACTTTGGGAGGGGCCTCCGTGTGCCAAAAATAGGCCGCGGGCAAAGCCGCACCCAAAAATAACCACCCGAAGGCCGGGGCGCCAAGTTCGTCCAGCGGAAAAAGGCCACAAAAACGGGTGGGCTATAGCCTTGGGGGTTGGGGCTGGCCAACTTCGTCCGCCGGACTCCGAATGCCGCGAGACTTGGCGAGGGGCCTTAGGGTGCCAAAAATAGGCCGCGGTCAAAGCCGCGCCCAAGAAGAACTGCCCGAAGGCCGGGACGCCAAGTTCGTCCAGCGGAAAAAGGCCGCAAAAACGGGTGGGCTATAGCCTTGGGGGGTGGGGCTGGCCAACTTCGTCCGCCGGACTCGGAATGCCGCGAGACTTTGTGAGGGGCCTGTGGTGTAAAATAGGCTGGCAAAGCCGCGCCCAAAAATAACCACCCGAAGGCCGGGGCGCCAAGTTCGTCCAGCAGAAAAAGGCCACAAAAACGGGTGGGCTATAGCCTTGGGGGGTGGGGCTGGCCGACTTCGTCCGCCTGACTCGGAATGCTAAGAGAGTTTGTGAGGGCCTCTGCAGTGGGGGCCAGGTCGCGGGCAAAGTCAAGACCCAAAAATAACCGCCAAGGCCGGGCGCCAAGTTCGCCCAAAGGAAAAAGGCCACAAAACGGTTGTAGCTGGGTGGGGCTGGCCGACTTGTCTGGCCGGTCTCGAATGCCCCGAGACTTGGGAGGGGCCTGCAGCTGTGGGCCAGACCTGGCAAAGCCTCCGCCTAAAATAACCCCAAGGCCGGGCGCCAAGTTCTCCAAAAAAGGCCACAAAACAGGTGGGCTATAGCCTTGGGGGTGGCTAACCACTGCTGACTCAAAATGCCACGAGACGCTATGTAGGGCCTGTGGCAAATGGGCCGTGGGCAAAGACGCTGCCAAAAATAACCTCAAGGCCGGGCGCCAAGTTCGACGAGCGGAAAAGGGCCACAAAACGAAAGTGGGCTATAGGTTTGGGGTGGGCTAACCGTCTGGGCCGACTCGGAATGCCGCGAGATATTGGGGGTCTCTGTGCTGCAAAATAGGCCGGGCAAAGCCGCTGGCCCAAAAATAACCGCAAGGTCGGGGCGCCAAGTTCGGCCCAGCGTAAAAAAAGACCACAAAACGGGTGGGCTATAGCCTTAGGGGTGGGCTGGCCCACTTCGGGCCGGACTCGAATGCCGAGAGACTTTGAGAGGTGCCTGCGGAGTTGTACCAGGCTGGGCAAAGCCGCCAAAAATAACCGCCCAAGGCTGGGGCAACAAAGTTCGCCTGCAGAGGAAAAGGCCACAAAACGGGTAAAAGAGGGCTGGGGTTGACCAACTTGTCCGCCGGACTCGGAATGCCAGACTTTGCGAGTAGGGCCTGCAGTTAAAATAGGACGCTGGGCAAAGCCGCTTAAAAATAACCGCCGAAGGCCGGGCGCCATGTTCGGCCCAGCAGTAAAAAAGGCCACAAAACGGGTGGGCTATAGCCTTTGGGGTGGGTTGGCCCACTGTCCGCCGGACTCGGAATGCCGTGAGACTTTGTGAGGTGCCTCCATGAGCAAAAATTAGGCCACGGACAAAGCCGCGCCCAAAAATAACCGCCCGAAGGCTGGGGCAACAGGTTCGTCCAGAGGAAAAAGGCCACAAAAACGGGTGGGCTATAGCCTTGGGGGGTGGGGCTGGCCCACTTCGTCCGCCGGACTCGGAATGCCGTGAGACTTTGTGAGGTGCCTCCATGAGCAAAAATTAGGCCACGGACAAAGCCGCGCCCAAAAATAACCGCCCGAAGGCTGGGGCAACAAGTTCGTCCAGAGGAAAAAGGCCACAAAAACGGGTGGGCTATAGCCTTGGGGGGTGGGGCTGACCAACTTCGTCCGCCGGACTCGGAATGCCGCGAGACTTTGCGAGGGTCCTCTGTGTGCCAAAACTAATCTACGGGCAAAGCCGCGCCCAAAAATAACTGCCCGAAGGCGGGGGCGCAAAGTTCGTCCAGCGGAAAAAAGGCCACAAAAACGAGTGGGCTATAGCTTTGGGTGGCTAACTCGTCCCGCCGGACTCGGAATGTCATGAGACTTTGCGTAGGGCCTGCAGTTAAAATAGGCCACGGTCAAAGCCGCGCTACAAAAATACCGCCAAGGTCACGCCAAGCTCGCCCAGAAAAAAGGCCCCAAAAATGGGTGGTCTATAGACTGGGGCCCACTGGCCCACCGGACTCAGAATGCCGCGAGACGCTATGTAGGGCCTCCAAATAGGCTGCGCCAAAGCCGCACTAAAATAACAGCCCAAGTCCGGGCTAAGTTCGCCCCGCGAAAAAGGCCACAAAACAGGCTTCAGCCGGGGGGGCTGGCTAACTTCCTCCGCCGACTCGGAATGCCACGAGACGTTACGAGGCCTGTGGCAAAATGGGCCGTGGCGAAGACGCCAAAAATAACCTCAAGGCCGGGCGCCAAGTTTGTCCAGCGAAAAGGCCACAAAACGGGCTATAGCGGGTGGGATAGCCCCCCGGACTCGAATGCCGCGAGACTTTGCGTAGGGGCCTGGTGTAAAGTTAAATAGGTCATGCAAAGCCGCCAAAAAATAACCGCCCAACGGCCGGGGCGCCAAGTTCGTCCAGCGGAAAAAGGCCATAAAACGGGTGGGCTTCAGCCTTTGGGGCGGGCTGGCCAACTCCCGCCGACTCGAATGCCACGAGACGCTGCGTAGGGGCCTGTAGGCAAAAATGGGTGAAGACGCCAAAATAACCTCAAGGCCGGGGCGCCAAGTTTGTCCAGCGGAAAAAGGCCCCAAAAAACGGTGGGCTATAGCCTGCGGTGGGCTGGCCAACTTCACGGATTCGAATGCCGAGATACTTTGGTAGGGCCTCATGTGCCAAAAATAGACGGGTAAAGCCGCACCCAAAAAGAACTGCCAAGGCCGGGCGCCAAGTTCATCCAGCCGCAAAAGGCCACAAAACGTGGGTTATAGCCTTGGGGCGGGCTTGGCCAACTTCATCCGCTGACTCGGAATGGGTGAGATCTTCGCGAGGGGCCTCCGCTAAAAATAGGCTGGCGGTAAAGCCGCTACCAAAATAACCTCAAGGCCGGGACGCCAAGTTCGTCCAGCGGAAAAAGGCCACAAAAACGGGTGGGCTATAGCCTTGGGGGGTGGGTCTGGCCAACTTCGTCCGCCGGACTCGGAATGCCGCGAGACTTTGCGAGGGGCCTCCGTGTGCCAAAAATAGGCCGCTGACAAAGCCGCGCCCAAAAATAACCGCCCGAAGGCCGGGGCGCCAAGTTCGTCCAGCGGAAAAAGGCCACAAAAACGGGGGGATATAGCCTTGGGGTTGGGTTGGCTACACCGTCCGCCGGACTCGGAATGCCGCGAGACTTTGCGAGGGGCCTCCGTGTGGCAAACATAGGCCGTGGGCAAAGCCGTTCCCGAAAATAACCGCCCGAAGGCCGGGGCGACAAGTTCGTCCCGCGGAAAAAAGCCACAAAACGGGTGGGCTATAGCCTTGGGGGGTGTGGCTAGCCAAATTCGTCCGCCGGACTCGGAATGCCGCGAGACTTTGCGAGGGGCCTGTTGTAAATATCTCGCGGGCAAAGCCGCTTTAAAAATAACCGGGCCAACGCCGGGCGCCAAGATCGTCCAGCGGAAAAAGGCAACAAAAACGGGATGGCTTTCTAGCTGGGGTGGGCTGGCCAACTTCCTCCGCCGGACTCGGAATGCCACGAGACGTCGCGAGGGGCCTCCGTGTGGCAAAAATGGGCCGTGGGCGAAGACGCGCCCAAAAATAACCCCCCGAAGGCCGGGGCGCCAAGTTTGTCCAGCGGAAAAAGGCCACAAAAACGGGTGGGCTATAGCCTTTGGTGGTGGGCTAACCGTCCCGCCGGATTCGAATGCCGAGATACTTTTAGGGGCCTCATGTGCTGTGGACGTGGGCAAAGCCGCACCCAAAAAGAACTGCCCGAAGGCCGGGGCGCCAAGTTCGTCCAGCGCAAAAAGGCCACAAAAACGGGTGGGTTATAGCCTTAGTGGGTGGGGCTGGCCAACTTCATCCGCCGGACTCGGAATGGGGTGAGACTTTGCGAGGGGCCTGCTTGCCAAAATAGGTTGGTGGTAAAGCCGCCGCCTAAAAAATAACCTCAAGGCCGGGGAGCCAAGTTCGTCCAGCGGAAAAAGGCCGGAAAAATGGGTGGGCTATAGCCTTGGGGGGTGGGGCTGGCCAACTTCGTCCGTCGGACTCGGAATGCCGCGAGACTTTGCGAGGGGCCTCCGTGTGCCAAAAACAGTCCGCTGACAAAGCCGCGCCCAAAAATAACTGCCCGAAGGCCGGAGCGCCAAGTTCGCTCCAGCGTAAAAAGGTCAAAAAAAGGGTTGGTCTATTGCCTTGGGGTGGGTTGGCCACCGTCCGCCGCACCCGGAATGCCGCGAGACTTTGCGAGGGGCCTCGTAGGCAAAAATAGGTCGTAAGACGCTAAAAATAACTCAAGGCCGGGTCGCCATGTTCGTCCAGCGTAAAAAGGCCACAAAAACGGGTGGGCTATAGCCTTGGGGGGTGGGGCTGGCCCACTTCGTCCGCCGGACTCAGAATGCCGTGAGACTTTGTGAGGTGCCTCCATGAGCAAAAATTAAGCCGCGGACAAAGCCGCGCCCAAAAATAACCGCTCAAGGCGGGCAATGTGTTCGCCTGCAGGAAAAAGGCCACAAAACGCGGTGGGCTATAGCCTTTGGGGTGGGTTGGCCCACTGTCCACGGACTCGGAATGCCGTGGAGACTTTGTGAGGTGTCTCCATGAGCAAAAAATTAGCCACGGACAAAGCCGCCAAAAGTAACCGCCAAGGCTTGGGGCAACAAGTTCGTCTGCAGGAAAAAGGGCACAAAAACGGGTGGGTTATAGCTCGGGGCGGGCTGACCAACTTCGGCCCCGGACTCGAATGTCAGCGAGACTTTGCGAGGGTCCTTCAAAAGCCAAAACTAATCACCCACGGGCAAAGCCGCTACTAAAAAATAACTGCCCGGGCGCCAAGTTCGTGCAGCGGAAAAAGGCCACAAAAACGAAAGTGGCTATAGCTTGGGGGTGGCTAACTCGTCCGGCCGGACTGAATGCCGCGAGACTTGCGTAGGGGCCTGTAGCCAAAAATAGGTTACGTCAAAGCCGCTAAAAATACCCGCTCAAGGCCGGGCCAAGTCGCCCAAAAAAAAGGCCCCAAAATGGTGGTCTATAGCCTTGGGGGCGGGTTTCGCCTACTTCGCTCCACCGACTCAGAATGCCATGCCAGACGCTATGTAGGGGCCTGTGCTGGCTGCGCCAAAGCCGCACCCAAAAATAACAGCCCGAAGTCCGGGGCGCCAAGTTCGTCCTGCGGAAAAAGGCCACAAAAACAGGTGGGCTCTAGCCTTGGGGGGTGGGGCTGGCCAACTTCCTCCGCCGGACTCGGAATGCCACGAGACGTTACGAGGGGCCTCCGTGTGGCAAAAATGGGCCGTGGGCGAAGACGCGCCCAAAAATAACCGCCCGAAGGCCGGGGCGCCAAGTTCGTCCAGCGGAAAAAGGCCACAAAAACGGGTGGGCTATAGCCTTGGGGGGTGGGGCTGGCCAAATTCGTCCGCCGGACTCGGAATGCCGCGAGACTTTGCGAGGGGCCTCCGTGTGCCAAAAATAGGCCGCGGGCAAAGCCGCGCCCAAAAATAACCGCCCGAAGGCCGGGGCGCCAAGTTCGTCCAGCGGAAAAAGGCCACAAAAACGGGTGGGCTCTAGCCTTGGGGGGTGGGGCTGGCCAACTTCCTCCGCCGGACTCGGAATGCCACGAGACGTTGCGAGGGGCCTCCGTGTGGCAAAAATGGGCCGTGGGTGAAGACGCGCCCAAAAATAACCCCCCGAAGGCCGGGACGCCAAGTTTGTCCAGCGGAAAAAGGCCACAAAAACGGGTGGGCTATAGCCTTGGTGGGTGGGGCTGGCCAACTTCGTCCGCCGGATTCGGAATGCCGAGATACTTTGCGAGGGGCCTCCATGTGCCAAAAATAGGACGTGGGCAAAGCCGCACCCAAAAAGAACTGCCCGAAGGCCGGGGCGCCAAGTTCGTCCAGCGCAAAAAGGCCACAAAAACGGGTGGGTTATAGCCTTGGTGGGTGGGGCTGGCCAACTTCATCCGCTGGACTCGGAATGGGGTGAGACTTTGCGAGGGGCCTCCGTTTGCCAAAAATAGGCTGCGGGTAAAGCCGCGCCCAAAAATAACCCCCCGAAGGCCGGGGAGCCAAGTTCGTCCAGCGGAAAAAGGCCGGAAAAATGGGTGGGCTATAGCCTTGGGGGGTGGGGCTGGCCAACTTCGTCCGTCGGACTCGGAATGCCGCGAGACTTTGCGAGGGGCCTCCGTGTGCCAAAAACAGGCCGCTGACAAAGCCGCGCCCAAAAATAACCGCCCGAAGGCCGGGGCGCCAAGTTCGTCCAGCAGAAAAAGGCCGCAAAAACGGGTGGGCTATAGCCTTGGGGGGTGGGGCTGGCCAACTTCGTCCGCCGGACTCGGAATGCCGCGAGACTTTGCGAGGGGCCTCCGTGTGGCAAACATAGGCCGTGGGCAAAGCCGTTCCCGAAAATAACCGCCCGAAGGCCGGGCGATGTTCGCCCCGCGAAAAAAGCTACAAAACGGGTGGGCGGTATAGCCTCGGGGGCGTATAGCCAAATTGTCCGCCGACTCGGAATGCCAGACTTTGGGCGTAGGGGCCTGCGTGCTAAAATATCCCAAGGCAAAGCCGCGCCCAAAAATAACCGCCCGAACGCCGGGGCGCCAAGTTCGTCCAGCGGAAAAAGGCCACAAAAACGGGATGGCTCTAGCCTTGGGGGGTGGGGCTGGCCAACTTCCTCCGCCGGACTCGGAATGCCACGAGACGTCGCGAGGGGCCTCCGTGTGGCAAAAATGGGCCGTGGGCGAAGACGCGCCCAAAAATAACCCCCCGAAGGCCGGGGCGCCAAGTTTGTCCAGCGGAAAAAGGCCACAAAAACGGGTGGGCTATAGCCTTGGTGGGTGGGGCTGGCCAACTTCGTCCGCCGGATTCGGAATGCCGAGATACTTTGCGAGGGGCCTCCATGTGCCAAAAATAGGACGTGGGCAAAGCCGCACCCAAAAAGAACTGCCCGAAGGCCGGGGCGCCAAGTTCGTCCAGCGCAAAAAGGCCACAAAAACGGGTGGGTTATAGCCTTAGTGGGTGGGGCTGGCCAACTTCATCCGCCGGACTCGGAATGGGGTGAGACTTTGCCTTTACAAACATAGGCTGCGGGTAAAGCCGCGCCCAAAAATAACCGCCCGAAGGCCGGGGAGCCAAGTTCGTCCAGCGGAAAAAGGCCGCAAAAACGGGTGGGCTATAGCCTTGGGGGGTGGGGCTGGCCAACTTCGTCCGCCGGACTCGGAATGCCGCGAGACTTTGCGAGGGGCCTCCGTGTGCCAAAAATAGGCCGCGGACAAAGCCGCGCCCAAAAATAACTGCCCGAAGGCCGGGGCGCCAAGTTCGGGCTCTTAGCAGAAAAAGGCTTAAAACGGGTGGGTTATTTGGGGTGGCTGTTGCTACCGTCCGGACTCGAATGCCGCCAGACGGTAGGGGCCTGCAGGTAAATAGGCCGCGGCCAAAGCCGCGCCCAAAAATAACCGCCCGAAGGCCAGGGAGCCAAGTTCGTCCAGCAGAAAAAGGCCGCAAAAACGGGTGTGCTATAGCCTTGGGGGGTGGGGCTGGCCAACTTTGTCCGCGGGACTCGGAATGCCGCGAGACTTTGCAAGGGGCCTCCGTGTTCCAAAAATAGGCCACGGGCAAATCCGCGCCCAAAAATAACCGCCCGAAGGCCGGGGCGCCAAGTTCGTCCAGCGGAAAAAGGCCACAAAAACGGGTGGGTTTCAGCCTGGGGTGGGCTAATAACTGTCCGCCGGATTCGGAATGCTGAGATACTTTGCGAGGGGCCTCCTTGTGCCAAAAATAGGACGTGGGCAAAGCCGCACCCAAAAAGAACTGCCCGAAGGCCGGGGCGCCAAGTTCGTCCAGCGCAAAAAGGCCACAAAAACGGGTGGGTTATAAAGCGCTGGTGGTGGGCTGGCCAACTTCATCCGCTGACTCGGAATGGGGTGAGACTTCAGGGCCTGCTTGCCAAAAATAGGCGCGGTAAAGCTCACCAAAAAATAACCACCCGAAGGCCGGGGCGCCGAGTTCGTCCAGCGGAAAATGGCCACAAAAACGGGTGGGCTATAGCCTTGGGGGGTGGGGCTGGCCAACTTCGTCCGCCGGACTCGGAATGCCGCGAGACTTTGCGAGGGGCCTCCGTGTGCCAAAAATAGGCCGCGGACAAAGCCGCGCCCAAAAATAACCGCACGAAGGCCGGGGCGCCAAGTTCGTCCAGCGGAAAAAGGCCACAAAAACGGGTGGGCTATAGCCTTGGGGGGTGGGGCTGGCCAACTTCGTCCGCCGGACTCGGAATGCCGCGAGACTTTGCGTGGGGCCTCCGTGTGCCAAAAATAGGCCGCGGACAAAGCCGCTCCCAAAAATAACCGCCCGAAGGCCGGGGCGCCAAGTTCGTCCAGCGGAAAAAGGTCCGCGAAGAAAACGGGGGGCTATAGCCGGGGCGGGTAGCCAATCTCGTCCGCGACTGGAATGCCGCGAGACTTGCAAGGGGCCTGCAGTTAAAATAGGCCGTGGCAAAGCCGCCTTAAAATAACAGGCCAAGGCCGGGAGCCATGTTCGCCTGTGAGGAAAAGGCCGCAAAAACGGGCGGCTATAGCTGGGGTGGGTTAACTTCGTCCCGGACTCGAATGCCGAGAAACTTACGAGGGCCGCTGCGGCGCCAAAATAGGCGCGGGCAAAGCCGTTTCCCAAAAATAACCGCCTGGCCGGGCGCCAAGTTCGCCCACCGAAAAAGGCCACAAAAACGGCGTGGGTTTCGGGCGGGGCTGGCCAATCTCTCCGCCGGACTCGAAATGCCACGAGACGCTAGGGGCCTGTGATGGCAAAATGGCAGGCAAAGACGCGCCTAAAATAACCTCAAGGCCGCCAAGTTCTTCCAGCGTAAAAAGGCCACAAAACGAGTGGGGCTATAGCTTGGGGCGGGTTGGCCAACTTCGCCGGACTCGAATGCCGCGAGATATTGCGAGGGCCTTAAAAATAGGCCGCGGGCAAAGCCGCGTCTAAAAATAACCTCCCGAAGGCCGGGGCGCCAAGTTCGTCCAGCAGAAAAAGACCACAAAAACGGGTGGGCTATAGCCTTGGGGGGTAGGGCTGGCCCACTTCGTCCGCCGGACTCGGAATGCGGCGGGGCTTTTTGAGGGCCCTCCGTGTGCTGGGGGTCAAAATATAAGCCATGCTGGCAAAAGCTGCCAAGACAAAAAATAACCCCCCGAAGGCCGGGGCGCCAAGTTCCTCTATCGGAAAACGGCCACAAAAACAGGTGGGCTATAGCCTTGGGGGGTGGGGCTGGCCAACTTCCTCCGCCGTACTCGAAATGCCACGAGACGTTGCGAGGGGCCTCCGTGTTGCAAAAATGGGCCGTGGGCAAAGACGCGCCCAAAAATAACCCCCCGAAGGCCGGGGCGCCAAGTTCATCCAGCGGAAAAAGGCCACAAAAACGAGTGGGCTATAGGCTTGGGGGGTGAGGCTGGCCAACTTCGTCCGCCGGACTCGGAATGCCGCGAGATATTGCGAGGGGCCTCGTGGTGTTGTAGGTAGGCCGCGGGCAAAGCCGCTAAAAATAACCCAAGGCCGGGGCAACAAGTTCGCCTGCAGGAAAAAGGCCACAAAACGGTGGGGCTTATAGCTTGGGGTGGAGCGGTCAATCTCGCCCGCCGGACTCGAATGCCGCGAGAATTTGGCGTAGGGGCCTGCAGTGGGTCAGGACGCGGCAAAGCCGCTAAAAAATAACCGCTCAAGGCCGGGCGCCAAGTTCGCTGGTAAAAGGCCACAAAAAGCGCCATAGCCTCGGGGCGGCTTGGCCCACTTCGTCCGGGCCGGACTCGTAATGCCGAGAGACTTTGTGAGGTGCCTGAGCACTGTCCATGGACAAAGCCGCCGCCAAAAAATAACCGCCCGGCTGGGGCAACAATGTTCTGCCCTGCAGGAAAAAAGGCCACAAAAACGGGTGGGCTATAGCCTCGTGGGTGGGTTGACCAACTCGCCCGGGCCGGACTTGGAATGCCGCGAGACTTTGGCATGGGTCTCTTCAGGTGCCAAAAATACCCACGTAAAGCCTGGCCAAAATAATCTGCCTGCGACATGGGGCGCCAAGTTCGCTCCACGGAAAAAAGGCCACAAAAACGAGTGGCTAAGGGGGTGGGCTGGCTAACTCGTCCGCCGACTCGAATGCCGCGAGACATTGGCGAGGGGCCTCTGTTAAAAATAGGGCGTCAAAGTCGCATTCCAAAAATAACCGCCAAGGTCGGGCGCCAAGTTCGGCCCAAAGGAAAAAGGCCACAAAACGCGTGGGCTATAGCCTTGGGGGGTGGGGCTGGCCAACATCATCCGCCGGACTGGGAATGCCGCGAGACTTTGGCGAGGGCCCCGCGGTGCAGTGCAAAAATAGGCCGTGTGCAAAGCCGAGTCTCAAAAAATAACTGCCCGGAAGGCCGCTGGAAAGTTCGCCCAAAAAAAGGCCACAAAACGGTGGGCTATAGCCTTGGGGCGGGCTGGAATTCGTCTGGCCGGACTCGAATACGGGCGGGACTTTTTTTGAGGGGCTTCAGTTAAAATAGACTGCGGGCAAAGCCGCCGCCTAAAATAACCTCGAAGTGTCCGGGCGCCAAGTTCTCCAAATGAAAAAGGCCACAAAACAATACTGGGGCGGTTGCCAATAATCCTCCGCCGGACTAAATGCTATGAGACGTTAAGTAGGGCCTCCGTGTGGCAAAAATGGGCCGAGGGCAAAGACGCGCCCAAAAATAACCCCCCGAAGGCCGGGGCGCCAAGTTCGCTCCAATGCGAAAAAGGCCACAAACGAGTGGGCTTATAGTTGGGGCGGGTGGCCAACTTTGGCCGCCGGACTCGGAATGCCGCGAGACATTGCGAGGGGCCGCTGTGTGCCAAAAATAGGGCAAAGCCGCGCCCAAAAATAACAGCCTGCAACACCGTCAAAGGCGCCAAGTTCGCCCAGCAAAAAAGACCACAAAACGCAAGGGATATACCTGGGGGATTGGCCCACTTTCCCGGGCCGGACTCGGAATGCCGGAGATTTGTGGAGGTGCCTGCAGAGTTAATTAGGCTGCGCAAAGCCGCTGCAAAAATAACCGCCAAGGCTGGGGCAACAAGTTCGCCTGCAGGAAAAGGCCACAAAACGGTGGGCTATAGCCTTTGGGGCTGAAGGGCAACTTCGTCCCGGCCGGACTCAAATGCCGCGAGACTTTGGCGTAGGGACCTCAGTTAAATAGACGCGGCAAAGCCGCTGCCAAAAATAACAGGTCCAAGGGCGTCGGGCCAAGTTCGTCCAGCGGAAAAAGGCCACAAAAACGGGTGGGTTATAGCCTTGGGGGGTGGGCTGGCCAACACCGCCGACTCGAATGCCGCGAGACTTTGGCGTAGGGGCCTCCGCAGCTAAAATAGGCCGTCAAAGCCGCGACGCAAAATAATCACCAAGGCCGGGCGCCAAGGTCGCCCAGCGGAAAAAGGCCACAAAACCGGGTGGGATATAGCCTATGGGGGTGGTGGACTGGCCAACTTCACGGCCGACCTTAATGCTACGAGACGCGCGGGCCTATGTGCTAAATAGGATGCGGACAATGCCGCACCAAAAAATAACTGCCCGAAGGCCGGGGCGCCAAGTTCGTCCAGTGGAAAAAGGCCACAAAAACGGGTGGGCTATAGCCATTGGGGCGGGTTGGCTAACTTCGTCCGCCGGACTCGGAATGCCGCGAGATTTGCGAGGGGCCTGCAGTTAAAATAGGCCGCGTCAAAGCCGCGACGCAAAAATAACCGTCAGAAGGCCGGGCGCCAAGGTCGCCCAGCGAAAAAGGCCACAAAAACGGTGGCGCATAGCCATGGGGGTGGATTGGCCAACTTCGTCGGCCGGACTCGGAATGCTACGAGACGTTGCGAGGGGCCTCCATGTGCCAAAAATAGGATGCGGACAATGCCGCACCAAAAATAACTGGTTCAAGGCCGGGCGCCAAGTTCGGCCCAAAGGAAAAGGCCACAAAACGGTGGGTTATAGGGGGTTGGCTGGCTACAACTTCATCCGGACCGGATCAATGCCGTGAGACTTTGCGTAGGGGCCTCAGCCAAAATAGGCCGTGCAAAGCCGAGCCAAAAATAACTGCCCGAAGTCCGGTGCGCCAAGTTCATCAAGAGGAAAAATGCCACAAAAAAGGGTGGGCAATATCCTTGGGGGGTGGGTCAGCAGTCATTCCGCCGACTCGAATGCAAGGCGACTTTTTGAGGCCTCCGTAGCGTAAAAATATGTCAAGGGCAAAGTCGCGTTCAAAAATAACCCCAAGGTCACGCCAAGTTCCTCCAATGAAAAAGGCCACAAAACAAAGGTGGCTATAGCCTGGGGTGGCTGGCTACAACTTCCTCCGCCGGACTCAAAATGCCACGAGACGCTATGTTAGGGCCTCCTGTAGGAAAAAATGGGTGGGCAAAGACGCTAAAAATGGGGCTGAACTGGGCAAGGCCGGGGCGCCAAGTTCTTCGAGCGGAAAAGGCCACAAAACGAGGAAGCTGGGGGGTTGGGGCGTATAATAACGGGCTGGCCATTGACTTCGGGACTCGAATGTCCGCGACAGATATTGCGAGGGCCTCTGTGGGGTTAAAATAGCCAATGGACAAAGCCGCTACCAAAAAATAACCGCCTCAAGGCTGGGGGAAACAAAATGTCTGCCTGCAGGAAAAAGGCCACAAACGGGTGGGCTATAGCCTTTGGGGGGTATGACCAACTTCGCCCGGGGCCAGACTTGAATGCCGCGAGACTTCATGTAGGGTCCTCTCAGGCTGTAACAACTTAAAGCCCACGCGCTAAAAATAACTGCCCGGCGGGGCGCCAAGTCGGGTCGCCCAGCACACGGAAAAAGGCCACAAAACGAGCGATATATAGCCAAATGGGGGTGGGCTGGCTAACTGGGGCCGGGATTCTCGAATGCCGCGACATTTTGGCAGGGGTCGTGCTATGGGGGCCAGGGACGCGGGCAAAGCCGCGCCCAAAAATAACCGCCCGAAGGCCGGGGCGCCAAGTTCGTCCAGCGGAAAAAGGCCACAAAAACGGGTGGGCTATAGCCTTGGGGGGTTGGGCTGGCCAACTTCGTCCGCCGGACTCGGAATGCCGCGAGACTTTGCGAGGGGCCTCCGTGTGCCAAAATAGGCGTCAGCCGCACCTGTAAAAATAACACCAAGGTCGGGCGCCAAGTTCGCCCCGCGGAAAAAGGCCACAAAACGGGGTGGGATTTAACCAAGGGGGGTGGATCATATCTTCGCCCGCCGGACTCGAATGCTGCGACGCTGTAAGGGCCTCGGTGTTAAATTAGGACGTGGACAATGCCGCGCCAAAAAATAACTGCCCGAAGGCCGGGGCGCCAAGTTCGTCCAGCGGAAAAAGGCCACAAAAACGGGTGGGCTATAGCCTTGGGGGGTGGGGCTGGCCAACTTCATCCGCCGGACTCGGAATGCCGTGAGACTTTGCGAGGGGCCTCCGTGTGCCAAAAATAGGCCGCGGGCAAAGCCGTACCCAAAAATAACTTTGCTCCGGTCACGCCAAGTTCCTCCAGCGGAAAAATGCCACAAAACTGTGGGCTATAGCCTTGGGGGGTGGGGTCAGCAACTTGCCACGCCGACTCCCTAATGCGGCGACTTTTAGGGCCTGGTGGGCAATAAAATATGCCGGGCAAAGTCAGTTTAAAAATAATCCGCTGCAAGGGGCGCCAAGTTCTCCAGCTAAAAAGGCTACAAAACAGGTGGCTATAGCCTTGGGGGTGGGCTGGCCAATCCTCCGGCTGACTCGGAAATGCCACGAGACTTTGAGGCCTCCGCAGGCAAAAATGGGCCGTGGGCAAAGACGCGCCCAAAAATAACCCCCCGAAGGCCGGGGCGCCAAGTTCGTCCAGCGGAAAAAGGCCACAAAAACGAGTGGGCTATAGGCTTGGGGGGTGGGGCTGGCCAACTTCGTCCGCCGGACTCGGAATGCCGCGAGATATTGCGAGGGGCCTCTGTGTGCCAAAAATAGGCCGCGGGCAAAGCCGCGTCCAAAAATAACCGCCCGAAGGCCGGGGCGCCAAGTTCGTCCAGCAGAAAAAGACCACAAAAACGGGTGGGCTATAGCCTTGGGGGGTGGGGCTGGCCCACTTCGTCCGCCGGACTCGGAATGCCGTGAGACTTTGTGAGGTGCCTCTGTGAGCCAAAATTAGGCCATGTCAGCAAGGCCGCGCCCAAAAATAACCGCCCGAAGGCTGGGGCAACAAGTTCGTCCAGCGGAAAAAGGCCACAAAAACGGGTGGGCTATAGCCTTGGGGGGTGGGGCTGGCCAACTTTGTCCGCCGGACTCGGAATGCCGCGAGACTTTGCGAGGGGCCTCCGTGTGCCAAAAATAGGACGCGGGCAAAGCCGCGCCAAAAAATAACAGCCCGAAGGCCGGGGCGCCAAGTTCGTCCAGCGGAAAAAGGCCACAAAAACGGGTGGGCTATAGCCTTGGGGGGTGGGGCTGGCCAACTGCCCGGGACGGGAATGCCGCGAGACTTTTTGGCGTAGGGCCTGTGGTGCCAAAATAGGCCGTCAAAGCCGACGCGAAAAAATAACCGCCAAGGCGTCGGGCGCCAAGGTCGTCCAGCGGAAAAAGGCCACAAAAACGGGTGGGCTATAGCCATGGGGGGTGGGACTGGCCAACTTCGTCGGCCGGACTCGGAATGCTACGAGACGTTGCGAGGGGCCTCCATGTGCCAAAAATAGGATGCGGACAATGCCGCACCAAAAAATAACTGCCCGAAGGCCGGGGCGCCAAGTTCGCCCGGGCCGGAAAAATGCCACGAAAACGGGTGGGCTATAGCCTGGGGTGGGGTTATAACTTCGTCCGGCCGGACTCGGAATGCGGCGGACCTCGAGGGGCCTCCGTAAAGCGAAAATATGCCGCTGGCAAAGTCGTGCCTAAAAATAACCCCCCGAAGTCCGGGGCGCCAAGTTCTCCAAATGAAAAAGGCCACAAAAACAGGTGGGCTATAGCCGGGGTGGGCTACAACTTCTCTCCGCCGACTCAAATGCCACGAGACGCTATGGGGCCTCCGTGTGGCAAAAATGGGCCGTGGGCAAAGACGCGCCCAAAAATAACCCCCCGAAGGCCGGGGCGCCAAGTTCGTCCAGCGGAAAAAGGCCACAAAAACGAGTGGGCTATAGGCTTGGGGGGTGGGGCTGGCCAACTTCGTCCGCCGGACTCGGAATGCCGCGAGATATTGCGAGGGGCCTCCATGTGCCAAAAATAGGATGCGGACAATGCCGCACCAAAAAATAACTGCCCGAAGGCCGGGGCGCCAAGTTCGTCCAGTGGAAAAAGGCCACAAAAACGGGTGGGCTATAGCCTTGGGGGGTTGGGCTGGCCAACTTCGTCCGCCGGACTCGGAATGCCGTGAGACTTTGCGAGGGGCCTCCGTGTGCCAAAAATAGGCCGTGTGCAAAGCCGAGCCCAAAAATAACTGCCCGAAGGCCGGGGCGCCAAGTTCGTCCAGCGGAAAAATGCCACAAAAACGGGTGGGCTATAGCCTTGGGGGGTGGGGCTGGGCAACTTCGTCCGCCGGACTCGGAATGCGGCGGGACTTTTTGAGGGGCCTCCGTGGGCGAAAAATATGCCGGGGCAAAGTCGTGCCTAAAAATAACCCTCAAGGTCGGGCGCCAAGTTCTCCAAAAAAAAGGCCACAAAACAGGTGGGGGTGGGGCTGGCCAACTTCCTCCGCCGGGCTCGGAATGCCGTGAGACGCTATGTAGGGGCCTGCAGGGCAAAATGGGCCGGGCCGGCAAAGACGCGCTTCAAAAATAACCCCAAGGCCAGGGCGCCAAGTTCGCTCGAAAAGGCCACAAAACGAGCGTAAGGGCTGGCCAACTTCGTCCGCCGGACTCGGAATGCCGCGAGATTTTGCTAGGGGCCACCGTGTGCTAAAAATAGGCTGCGGGCAAAGCCGTGCCCAAAAATAACCGCCTGAAGGCCGGGGCGCCAAGTTCGTCCAGCGGAAAAAGGCCACAAAACGGGTGGGCTATAGCCGTGGGTGGGCTGGCCCACTGGGCCGGACTCGAATGCCGTGAGACTTTTGTGAGGTGCCTTCAGAGTTGTACTAGGCTGCTGGCAAAGCCGCCAAAATAACCGCAAGGCTGGGGCAACAAGTTCGCCCAGAAAAAGGCCACAAAAACGGTGGGTATAGCTGGGTCGGGCTAACTTCGCCCGCCGGACTCGGAATGCCAAGACTTTGGCGGGCCTGCAGGGACGCGGCAAAGCCGCCAAAAATAACAGGTCAAGGCCGGGGCGCCAAGTTCGTCCAAAAAAGGCCACAAAAACGGGTGGGCTATAGCCTTGGGGTGGCTAACTTCGTCCGGCCGGACTCGAATGCCGCGAGACTTTGCGTAGGGGCCTGTGGTACCAAAAATAGTCGGGTCAAAGCCGCACGCAAAATAACCACCCGAAGGTCGGGCGCCAAGGTCGCCCAAAGGGAAAAGGCCACAAAAAACGGTGGGCTATAGCCGGGGTGGATTGGCCAACTTCGCCGGCCGGACTCGGAATGCTACGAGACGCTATAGGGGCCTGCAAAAGGTGCCAAAAATAGGATGCGACAATGCCGCATTAAAAATAATCGCCGGGCGCCAAGTTCGCCCAGGAAAAAGGCCACAAAACGGGTGGGCTATAGCCTTTGGGGGTGGGCTGGCCAACTCATCCGCCGACTGGGAATGCCGGAGACTTTTAGGGCCTCGCAGCCAAAATAGGCCGTGCAAAGCTGGAGCTCAAAATAACTGCCAAGGCCGGGGCGCCAAGTTCGTCCAGCGGAAAAATGCCACAAAACGGGTGGGCTATAGCCTTTGGGGCGGGTCAACATCCGCCGGACTGGAATGCCGTGAGACTTTGCGAGGGGGCCTCGGGCAGCCAAAAAATAGGCCGCAGTAAAGCCGAGCTCAAAAATAACTGCCCAAGGCCGGGCGCCAAGTTCGCCCGCGAAAATGCCAAAAACGGGGCTACAGCCTGGGGGTGGTTGGCAACCGTCCGCCGGACCTGGAATGCGGCGGACTTTTGAGGGTCTCAGCGAAAAATATGCCGGCAAAAGTCGTGTTCAAAATAAGCTCCCGAAGGCCGGGGCGCCAAGTTCGTCCTGCGAAAAAAGGCCACAAAAACAGGTGGGCTATAGCCTTTGGGGTGGGCTGTCCAATCTCCGCCGACTAAATGCCACGCAGACGTTATGTAGGGGCCTCCGTGTGGCAAAAATGGGCCGTGGGCAAAGACGCGCCCAAAAATAACCCCCCGAAGGCCGGGGCGCCAAGTTCGTCCAGCGGAAAAAGGCCACAAAAACGAGTGGGCTATAGGCTTGGGGGGTGGGGCTGGCCAACTTCGTCCGCCGGACTCGGAATGCCGCGAGATATTGCGAGGGGCCTCTGTGGGCCAAAAATAGACCGCGGACAAAGCCGCGCCCAAAAATAACCGCCCGAAGGCTGGGGAAACAAGTTCGTCCAGAGGAAAAAGGCCACAAAAACGGGTGGGCTATAGCCTTGGGGGGTGGGGCTGACCAACTTCGTCCGCCAGACTTGGAATGCCGCGAGACTTTGCGAGGGTCCTCTCAGGCCAAAATACCCACGGCAAAGCTGCCAAAATAACCGCCAGCAGGCGGGGGCGCCACGCCGCTTCAGCCTGAAAAAGGCCACAAAAACGAGTGGGCTATAGCTTTGGGGGGTGGGGCTGGCCAACTTCGTCCGCCGGACTCGGAATGCCGCGACACTTTGCGAGGGGCCTCCATGTGCCAAAAATAGGACGCGGGCAAAGCCGCGCCAAAAAATAACAGGCCGAAGGCCGGGGCGCCAAGTTCGTCCAGCGGAAAAAGGCCACAAAAACGGGTGGGCTATAGCCTTGGGGGGTGGGGCTGGCCAACTTCGTCCGCCGGACTCGGAATGCCGCGAGACTTTGCGAGGGCTCTATGTGCTGTAACAGGTCGTCAAAGCCGCACCAAAAAATTACCGCTCGGGCGCCAAGTTCGTCCAGCGGAAAAAGGCCACCAAAACGGGTGGGCTATAGCCTTGGGGGGTGGGGCTGGCCAACTTCGTCCGCCGGACTAAGAATGCCACGAGACTTTACGAGGGGCCTCCGTGTGCTAAAAATAGGCCGCGGGCAAAGACGCGCCCAAAAATAACCGCCCGAAGGCCGGGGCGCCAAGTTCGTCCAGTGGAAAAAGGCCACAAAAACGAAAGTTATAGGCTTGGGGTGGGCTAACTGTCCGCCGGACTCGAATGCATGGCGCGAGATATTGCGTAGGGGCCTCAGTGTTAAAATAGGTCAGCGGCAAAGCTGCTCAAAAAATAACCGCTCAAGGCCGGGCGCCAAGTTCGCCCAGCGTAAAAGACCACAAAACGGGTGGGCTATAGCCTTGGGGTGGGTTGGCCCACTTGTCCGCCGGACTCGGAATGCCGTGAGATTTGTGAGGTGCCTGAGTTGCAAATTAGGCCGCTGGCAAAGCCGCTCCCAAAAAATAACCGGTTGGGGCAACAAGTTCGCCTGCAGGAAAAGGCCACAAAACGGTGGCTATAGCCTTAAAGGGTGACCAACTTCGTCTGGCCGGACTCGGGAATGCCGCGACACTTGGGCCCATGTGCCAAAAATAGGACGCGGGCAAAGCCGCGCCAAAAAATAACAGGCCGAAGGCCGGGGCGCCAAGTTCGTCCAGCGGAAAAAGGCCACAAAAACGGGTGGGCTATAGCCTTGGGGGGTGGGGCTGGCCAACTACGACCGCCGGACTCGGAATGCCGCGAGACTTTGCGAGGGGCCTCCGTGTGCCAAAAATAGGCCGCGGTCAAAGCCGCACGCAAAAATAACCGCCCGAAGGCCGGGGCGCCAAGGTCGTCCAGCGGAAAAAGGCCACAAAAACGGGTGGGCTATAGCCATGGGGGGTGGGACTGGCCAACTTCGTCGGCCGGACTCGGAATGCTACGAGACGCTATGTAGGGGCCTGCAGTTAAAATAGATGCGGACAATGTCAAGACCAAAAAATAACTGCCCGAAGGCCGGGGCGCCAAGTTCGTCCAGTGGAAAAAGGCCACAAAAACGGGTGGGCTATAGCCTTGGGGGGTGGGGCTGGCCAACTTCATCCGCCGGACTGGGAATGCCGTGAGACTTTGCGAGGGGCCTCAGTGTGCCAAAAATAGGCCGTGTGCAAAGCCGAGCCCAAAAATAACTGCCCGAAGGCCGGGGCGCCAAGTTCGTCCAGCGGAAAAATGCCACAAAAACGGGTGGGCTATAGCCTTGGGGGGTGGGGCTGGCAACTGGTCCGACTCGAATGCGCGGGACTTTTTGAGGCCTGTGCGAAAAAAATATGCCGGGCAAAGTCGCGTTTCAAAAATAACCCCCTCAAGGCCAAGTTCCTCCAGCGGAAAAAGGCCACAAAAACAGGTGGGCTATAGCCTTGGGGGGTGGGGCTGGCCAACTTCCTCCGCCGGACTCGAAATGCCACGAGACGTTGCGAGGGGCCTCCGTGTGGCAAAAATGGGCCGTGGGCAAAGACGCGCCCAAAAATAACCCCCCGAAGGCCGGGGCGCCAAGTTCGTCCAGCGGAAAAAGGCCACAAAAACGAAAGGGGGTTATAGTGGGTGGCCAACTGTCTGGGCCGGACTCGGAATGCCGCGAGATATTGCGAGGGGCCTCTGTGTGCCAAAAATAGGCCGCGGGCAAAGCCGAGTCCAAAAATAACCGCCCGAAGGCCGGGGCGCCATGTTCGTCCAGCAGAAAAAGACCACAAAAACGGGTGGGCTATAGCCTTGGGGGGTGGGGCTGGCCCACTGTCTGGGCCGGACTCGAATGCCGTCAGGAGATTTCTTGTGGAGGTGCCTTCCGTGAGCTGTATTAGGCCGCGGGCAAAGCCGCGCCCAAAAATAACCGCCCGAAGGCCGGGGCAACAAGTTCGTCCAAAGGAAAAAGGCCACAAAAACGGGTGGGCTATAGCCTTGGGGGGTGGGGCTGACCAACTTCGTCCGCCGGACTCCGAATGCCGCGAGACTTTGCAAGGGGCCTGCATGTGCCAACAATAGGCCGCGGGCAAAGCCGCACCCAAAAATAACCGCCCAAAGGCCGGGGCGCCAGGTTCGTCCAGAGGAAAAACGCCACAAAAACGGGTGGGCTATAGCCTTGGGGGGTGGGGCTAGCCCACTTCGTCCGCCGGACTCGGAATGCCGCGAGACTTTATGGGGCCTGGTGCCAAAATAGGCCGCGTCAAAGCCACACCTAAAAATAACCGCCAAGGCCGGGCGCGCAAGTTCGCTCCAGCGAAAAAGGCCACAAAACGGGTGGGCTATAGCCTTGGGGGGTGATTCCGGCCAACTTCGTCCGCCGGACTCGAATGCTACGCAGACGCTATGCGTAGGGGCCTCTGTGCAAAAAAATAGGACGTGACAATGCCGCCAAAAATAACTGCCCGGCCGGGCGCCAAGTTCGCCCAAAGTGAAAAATAAAAACGGTGGGCTATTGCCTTTGGGGGTGGGGCCAACTGGCCGACTCGGAATGCCGCGAGACTTTTGCGTAGGGGCCTGCGGTGCCAAAAAATAGGCCGCGTCAAAGCCACACCCAAAATAACCGGTCCGGGGCGCCAAGTTCGTCCAGCGGAAAAAGGCCACAAAAACGGGTGGGCTATAGCCTTGGGGGGTGGGGCTGGCCAACTTCGTCCGCCGGACTCGGAATGCCGCGAGACTTTGCGAGGGGCCTCCGTGTGCCAAAAATAGGCCGCGGTCAAAGCCGCACCCAAAAATAACCGCCCGAAGGCCGGGGCGCCAAGTTCGTCCAGCGGAAAAAGGCCACAAAAACGGGTGGGCTATAGCCATGGGGGGTGGGACAGGCCAACTTCGTCGGCCGGACTCGGAATGCTACGAGACGTTGCGAGGCGCCTCTGTGTGCCAAAAATAGGCCGCGGGCAAAGCCGAGTCCAAAAATAACCGCCCGAAGGCCGGGGCGCCATGTTCGTCCAGCAGAAAAAGACCACAAAAACGGGTGGGCTATAGCCTTGGGGGGTGGGGCTGGCCCACTTCGTCCGCCGGACTCGGAATGCCGTGAGACTTTGTGAGGTGCCTCTGGAGTTATTGCCAAGGGCAAAAAGACGCCTAAAAATAACCGCCCGAAGGCCGGGGCAACAAGTTCGTCCAGAGGAAAAAGGCAACAAAAACGGGAGGGCTATAGCCTTGGGGGGTGGGGCTGACCAACTTCGTCCGCCGGACTTGGAATGCCGCGAGACTTTACGAGGGGCCTCCGTGTGCCAAAAATAGGACGCGGGCAAAGCCACGCCAAAAAATAACCGCCCGAAGGCCGGGGCGCCAAGTTCGTCCAGCGGAAAAAGGCCACAAAAACGGGTGGGCTATAGCCTTGGGGGGTGGGGCTGGCCAACTTCGTCCGCCGGACTCGGAATGCCGCGAGACTTGGCCTGGTGCCAAAATAGGTCGCGTCAAAGCTACACTCCAAAAAATAACCGCCCAAGGCCGGGCGCCAAGTTCGCTCCAGCGAAAAAGGCCACAAAACGGGTGGGCTTAAATGGGGGTGGGATTGGCCAACTTCGACCGCCGGACTCGGAATGCTACGAGACGCAGGGCCTCGTAAAAAAAATAGGGACGTGACAATGCCGCCAAAAATAACTGCCCGGGTCGGGCCGCCAAGTTCGTCCACGGGAAAAAGGCCACAAAAACGGGTGGGCTATAGCCTTTGGGGTTGGGGCTGTACAACTTCGTCCGGACTCGGAATGCCGCGAGACTTTGGCGTAGGGCCTCGGTGCCAAAATAGCCGCGTCAAAGCCACGCCCAAAAATAACCGCCCGATGGCCGGGGCGCCAAGTTCGTCCAGCGTAAAAAGGCCACAAAAACGGGTGGGCTATAATGGGGGATCGGCTAACTGTCCGCCGACTCGGAATGCCGCGAGACTTTGTAGGGGCCTGCAGTGCTGCCAAAATAGGCCGCGTCAAAGCCGCATCAAAAATAATCGCCAAGGCCGGGCGCAAGGTCGCCCAGCGGAAAAAGGCCACAAAACGGTGGGCACAGCCGGGTGGGATGCAGGGCAACTTCGGCCGGACTGAATGCTACGAGACGCTATGCATGGCGCCTGCAGTTAAAATAGATGCGGACAATGCCGCACAAAAATAATCGCTCAAGGTCGGGCTAAGTTCGTCCAGCGGAAAAAGGCCACAAAAACCGGCGGACTATAGCCTTGGGGGGTGGGGCTGGCCAACTTCATCCGCCGGAGTGGGAATGCCGCGATTCTTTTGCGTAGGGGCCTCAGTGCCAAAAAATAGGCCGCAAAGCCGAGCCCAAAATAACCGCTCAAGGCCGGGCGCCAAGTTCGCCCAGCGTAAAAAGGCCAAAAACGCTGCACGGGGCGGGCTGGCCAACTCGGCCGGGAAATGCCGCGAGACTTTGCGAGGGGCCTCTGTGTGCACAAAATAGGCCGCCGGCAAAGTCGCGCCGAAAAATAACCGCCCGAAGGCCGGAGCGCCTAGTTCGTCCTGCGGAAATAGGCCCCAAAAACAGGTGGGCTATAGCCTTCGGGGGTGGGGCTAGCAAAATTCATCCGTGGGACTCGGAATGCCGCGAGACTTTACGAGGGGCGTTCGTGTGCCAAAAATAGGCCGCGGGCAAAGCCGCGCCCAAAAATAACCGCCCGAAGGCCGGGGCGCCAAGTTCGTCCAGCGGAAAAAGGCCACAAAAACGGGTGGGCTATAGCCTTGGGGGGTGGGCTCACTTGCCCGGCCGGACTCGGAATGCCGGAGAGCTTTGTGAGGTGCCTCTGGGAGTTGGGGCCAAGGGCAAAGCCGCGCCAAAAATAACCGCTCAAGGCCAACAAGTTCGCAGAGGAAAAGGCCACAAAAACGCGTATAGCCTCGGGGTGGCTGGCCAACTTCGTCCCGGACCGGAAATGCCGCGAGACTTTGGCGAGGGGCCTGCGGTGCCAAAATAGGACGGGGCAAAGCCGCCAAAAAATAACAGGTCAAGGTCCGGGCGCCAAGTTCGCCCAGCGGAAAAAGGCCACAAAACGGGTGGCTATAGCTCGGGTTATTAACTAACCGCTGGCCGGACTCGAATGCCGAGACTTTGGCGTAGGGGCCTGTGAGTTAAAATAGGCCGCGTCAAAGTCGCGCCGAAAAATAATCACCAAGGCCGGGCGCCAAGTTTAATTCAGCGGAAAAAGGCTCCCAAAACAGGTGGGCTATAGCTCGGGGCGATTGGCTACCTTCGTCCGCAGGATCAATGCTACGAGAAGCTGCAGGGGCCTGCGGTGGAAAAATAGACGCGACAATGCCGCTTAAAAAATAACCGCCCAAGGCCGGGCGCCAAGTTCGCCCAAAGGGAAAAAAGGCCACAAAACGGGTGGGGTTATAGGGGCCAAAGGGCAAAGGCCAACTGCTCGCCGGACCGGGAATGCCGTGAGATTTGCTAGGGCCTGGCAGCGAAAATAGTTTGTGCAAAGCCGAGCTAAAAATAATCGCTCAAGGCCAAGTCGCTCCAGCGAAAAAAAGGTTGCCAAAAATGGTGGGCTATAGCCGGGGGTTGGCTAACTGCCCGGCCAGACTCGAATACCGCGAGATTTCTTGCAAGGGCCTGTGCCAAAAAAAAATAGGCGAGGCAAAGCGGAGCTCAAGAATAACCGCCAAGGTCGGGCTAAGTTCGTCCCCAATGAAAAAGGCCATGTGCAAAGGGTGGTCTATAATTTAAAGGGGCCTTGATTCGTCACCGTTGCCAAATGTCACGAGACTTTGTAGGGCTCTGCGGTACCAAAAATAGGCCGAGTAGTAAAGCCGCTAAAAAATAATTGGATCAAGGTCAAGCGCCAAGTTGTTCAAATGAAAAAGGCCACAAACGCAAAACTGTGCTATAGCCTTGGGGTGAGACACAACTCGCCCCCGGACCTTAATGCCGCGTAGATTCACGGCGGCTCTACGCGCCAAAATAGGCCAAGTGACCAAAGCGCCAAAACAACCACCAAGGCCGAGGCGCCAAGTTCTCTTTAAGGAAAAGGCCACAAAACCGGGTGGGCTATAGCCTTGGGGGTGGGGGCTGGCCAGGTGCTGCAGGTAAGAAAGAAGAATCGGATTAACTTTAGCAATACGTAACTGAACGAAGCACATCAG